>AVPN01000101.1:28434-41310 GCA_000695325.1 Pleurobrachia bachei | reverse complement strand
ATAGGAAGCTGGCACTAGTGCCAATCGTTAAAATGGGCGATTTTCTACCGGGAACCAAATTTTTATGTGTATCCGATTTGTGGTTACATTTGGGCAAATTCTTGACTATCGCTAACTAGGAGAATCACAACTTGATTTTCTGTTTTTTAAGGTTTGGGCATTTTCAACATACTTCCGATTGAAATAGCTAATCGGGATCATGCTTAAGTTGTTCATGGGACAATTTTCGACTAAAATCCAAGATTTCATACAAATCCGATAACAGATCACTTATCTATAGAAAATTTGTGTACGCAAATCGGTCAAAATAACATGTTTTCTTACTTATTTTGACCGGTTTGCGTACACACATTTTCTATAGATCAGTGATCTGTTATCGGATTTGTATGAAACCTTGGATTTTAGTCGAAAATTGTCCCATGAACAACTTAAGCATGATCCCGATTAGCTATTTCAATCGGAAGTATGTTGAAAATGCCCAAACCTTAAAAAACAGAAAATCAAGTTGTGATTCTCCTAGTTAGCGATAGTCAAGAATTTGCCCAAATGTAACCACAAATCGGATACACATGAAAATTTGGTTCCCGGTAGAAAATCGCCCATTTTAACGATTGGCACTAGTGCCAGCTTCCTATATCAACGTTTTCAATGGTTCAAGGGCTAAAAACCTCCAAAAACTGGCCAAAAATTGACTTTTGACCGCTTTCCAGTCGTTTTAGATATTCGACTTCAACGGCAATCAATTCTACGTGCAAAAATAGGTCAAGGTACACTAATTCATATGACAAGTCATTATGGATTTTCCTGGACCACATTTTGTACACCCAATTTTGGCCTTATTCACTAAAACGTGAAAAAATCGATTTTATCTCATAAACTCTTTTTTCCCGCACCGTAGCACCATTCTGTAGACCCTCAGGTACCACGTACAAGTGGTGGTTTCTGTCGGCATGCTAGGTCGTGTTAAAAGTTCACCAGGCACGCCGTGACAAGCAGAAGAACTCAAAAAAAAATCGAAACCGAAGTGGTACTCATTCAATACATAATGCTCCTGGCAAATAACCACACAGGACCATCTCCCTAGTCCCGAGAAGAGCCTCACCCCAATCTTCTTCATATTGGAACCTAGCCAGATGGAAGTTCCATGCGAAGGGAGGGGGTGGGGGGACTCTTCTCTAGTGCCGGCGGTATCGCTTATTGCGATAGTCCCTAGTGGGCTTGCCGTAGGCAAGCCCAGGCACTCTGAGTAGTAGTAATAGTAGTAGCTCGCCAACCGACACTCAGAATATATGGGACACCCTGTATATATATATATATATGCAGAGAGGTTGAGCGGCTTTTCAAGAACTTCCTCCATGACCTGATCAATAAAAACGTTATGGCGCCCTCCTACAATGTAGCCCTTCAATACAAGCTTACGAGTGAAGAGTTGTATTCGAACTTGTTGGTTGTAACTTATACTTGTTACCTCTTAGTATATTTTATTGAATTGGGAGGTTAAATTGTAAGATGAGTTTTATACATCATGACATGTGAGCAACCCCCCCACAAGAGGGATCCGGGGGTGCAGCCAAGGTGGGGTGTACCTTGCTGCAGCAGTAGGTGGCAGAAGTCTCGCCCCCGCTAGCAGGGGGCGGACAGTTTGAAAATTCTGTTTTTTTGTGTGCATATAATGCCGCCAATTAAAACGATTTTGAATCATTCAAAGTATTCGATAATTAAAACCCACAACATTTTCATTTGGATATTTTTCTAAAAAAAGTAGCAAAAACAGATCAAACATTGTCCATAAACACAATATCATAGCACCTTGTCGCTAATCATAAAGACAATGATTTCGATCACCGCACTCCATCTCACCCTCATTACATTGACACACTTTCTTACACCCATCTTCGTCATCATACACAGTGACCTGAGCTCCATTACTGGCCCATCCGTAGTTCCAATCCTGGTTTTTGTAGTAGCATTTGTCGTGACACACTCTCGGTGTACACCTCGGGACACCACCCCTGCCGCACCTGCACCTATTGCACCCATTGTAGTATTTCTCACCAACAAACGCTCTACCAGTACTACCATTAAATCTCGTAAACAGACAGCAGTCCGTGTCTTTTGTGCACTCGGCATCTGAAATGTGTGGTAAGAGTCGCACCTTGAATTAATAACAAGTAAATTTGAAATTATACATCTATATTGACTCAATTAGACTAATATTGAAGAAATGTGACTTACAGCCGTCTTTACATGTGCACACTTCGCATCCATTGTCCCAGGAATCACCGTCCTCGTAGTATATCCTTGCCCAACTATTGACTCTACTGTAACAATGAATAGGTCCTGCAGATTCTTCCAGTTCACTCCAGATCTCCTTATGGATATCACTTATATCACAGACCACCAGAGGTACTAAACAAGCCAGCAAGACCAAAATTACAACTCCCTTCATGATTTATTCCAACGTATTAGAACAACAAACTGTCAGAATTTAAGGATTGAAGGGCTGTTTTTATACCGAACTGTATGCATAATTCGATTTGGATAAATCTCAATTTTTAAAGTAACAACTGGGTTCATCCAAACCATCTATACTTCCGGGTATCCAGATTAATTTATAAATTAATTAGGATACCCGGAAATATAACAGGTTTGATTTATCTTAATAATACGAAAACTAAATTATCGGTTTCTGGAATGAGTTTGTTTATTCAATATTCTCAAAATCCTGATTCTATTTAGCTTTGAAATAATATTTCCGGGTATCATAGTTATAAATCAGGATACCCGGAAATATATAAGAGGTTCAACTAAACCCGTGTTACTTTAAGAATTGAGATTTATCCAAATTGTTAATACGTATGTCGAGCCATATTTTTGTCAGGAAGTTAGGAAATTAAGCGACAGCTTGTTCTAATACGTTGTAATAAATCATGAAGGGAGTAGCAGTTGTGGTCTTGCTGGCTTGTTTAGCACCTCTGGTGGTCTGTGATGCTGATCTCTGGACTCATATACTCAGTCAATTTGAAGGAGAGGCGGAGCCGATTCCGTGTAGTAGTTGGCATACATTCCAAGATCGTGTTTCTGTCGACATTGGATGCGAAGTGTGTACTTGTAAAGCCGGCTGTAAGTCACATTTTATCCATATTAGTCAATGGACAATAGATGCGATTAAAGTCTAAATGAATAATTTGATTCAAGGTGCGACTCTTACCACACATTATTACATTTCAGTTGTCGAGTGCACAAAAGGCACGGACTGCTGTATGTTTGTGGAATCTGATAGTAGAGCTGGTAGAGCGTTTGTTGGTGAGAAATACTACAATGGGTGCAATAGGTGCTGGTGTCCCGAGGTGTACACCGAGAGTGTGTCACGACAAATGCTACTACAAGAACTGGGATGGGAACTACGGATGGGCCAGTTATGGAGCTCAGGTCTATAATGCACAGGATGACGAATATATATGTGCTAAGCTGTGTCAATGTAATGAGGGTAAGATGGAGTGCGGTGATAATTGTATTGGCAGCTATTATGTGTTAGTAGAAGGGGTTGGAGCAACGGGAGGTAATGAGTAAACACACAGTGGCTCAAACACCACCTAATGAACTTAACACGTGGGCAATATAATTATTAGCGATCCTACTATATCTTGCTAGTACCTCAGCCCTATACCCAGCCGGAGAATAGCTTAATGTGTGTGTTTTACTCAGCTATGATATGTTTATGGACAATGTTTGATCTGTTTTGGCTATTATTTCTTTGAAAAAAAACAATCAAAAGAAAATTTAATTTGTTTTTATTTTCGAATACTTTATATAATCTCAAAAGGATCACGCAGCAAGGACTATTTTATGGAGACAAAACGTTTTTTTTTCACCCGTCCGTATGACAGGTTTGCTGTACAACTGCTGATACTAACTGACCACAATGACAGACGATAAGACGAGGTTACTTACAGCAAGACGGGATGCCCGGTGTCAAACCATGCGATATTGGATAGACAACCACCACCTTTTATCTCATTACAACCTGACCACATGACAGTTATTGCGCGCTCCGCTCAGGCCATGATGCTCTGATAGTTCCAACTACTACACCTACCCTTTGTTTCCGCTCAGTTTCTTTCACCCAGGCGGGTAGTTTGGCCCTAGATAGTTCTGCCAATCGATCCTGTTGCTCCTTTACACTGTACAGTTCCTGATTAATAGGAAATTAATAGGTGAAAATTGGATAATTATTTGAACTAATCATAACTTAAAGTTTTATTCAGGCCCTATTGCGGGCGCAATGTACATGATCCTTGTGCTGTTGCATAGTATGAACAATACAACATGATCCGCATTTCGATCTTCGCAATTTATTCCTCCATCAAAGCAATACAAAACTCCCCGGTTTACTTACATTAGCATATGCCTCGTAATTGAGAGGGTCCTCCCGTACCATATTCTCCGGGGTGGCAGCATTAGCGTGCTGATATTCCAACTCTGCAATCAGCTTCTCCCGAGTACCGGGTGCCATCATGTGGTGGGTTGAGAGGGGGTGGACACACCGGGTAGTGACATCGTCCGGGTTTGCCAGGTTACTAATTGGTCGCTCCATAATCTCTGAAATTATTAGGATTTTAGTTGTTCTAACCCGCGAAATAGAGTCTATCTAGGCAAGATTTTAGTAACATGAAGACCCTGATATGACTATTCCCTTTTTCCAAAAGATTAGCGAGAAACCAAGTACTCACCGCTAAGTCGTGCATGTTCCTTATCGATAAGTAGGAGGTCCCTGAACCTTAGATAGTACACCAGTGGTTCTTTCATCCATTTCTCCGTGTATCGGTGTATTGGTGTTCTCATGGCTAATGAAAGTAAGCGATGATTAATGGATTAGCGTTGTTTTGTTCAAACCCCTTGCGTGGGAAGGAGGGTCGAACAAGGCAAGATTAGCGAGGGTGGTGGGAAGAAAAAAATCAGAATATCATATCAGTTTGTAATGGGCTAATAAACGAACATTTATATAAAGTGTATAGTGATATTTTCAATATTTATACAGTTCAAGGTACAGAGCTGACCTAGAGTAAAGAGAAAGTAAGAACATCCCAGTATGAATCCTAATCGTACTATTGATCTTAGTGACTCGGCCAGGGTTAACATTTCCGCGATGTTGGGGTCGTTACCTGCCACTAATGTTGCCTAGAGAGGGTAGGGGAGAGTGAGAGATGGTAGACGGGAATAAGAATAAAAATACGAAAGTGTTATTTAATCAGGATCACTTACAGGCATTGTCATTTCAACTAGACTCTGTGATGATTGAATATCTACGGTAGACTTCATATCTCCTGGCTTCGTTAACTTAAAAACCTGAGAGGATATTCATCAAATCCATTTCCAAAGTAATATTTTCTTTCAGCAATTCTGTGAAGTCCAAAGAATAAGTGCGCGTGTAACTGCTGCTGAAAATGTTTACTTCTTTACTATTTTCTAGTTCGACGTGCGCGCCGGCTTGTCAACATCTGAAACCTCTTCCCAAACAAAAATCTCGTGTTCCAACCCTTTTTACAGTGTGGCAACTGGCACTGACAGTGCCGAACAAAGGAACAAGCTCCCAGGACACTGAGAGTCCCAATATTTTCAGCCCAGTACTTTTTCGGATTACCTTCCGGATGGATATCTCAATTTTCTTGTAGCGATACCGCTTCCCGCGGAGAACTGCCTCGTAGTCATGTTTAAACCCAAGGTCGGTGAGAAACTTCTGGGGGTTTGTGTTGGCATTGACATAGGACCGCACCACTGTTCGAACTGCCAACTTTTCGTGGACCTTATAAAAAGGAATTATCATTTGTCATTGGTTAGTGCACGCATTTTACAATGAATGAACGTCTGTTATAAAGATAGGTACTAGTCGACATTGCCTCGGTTGAAGGAGAGAATTAAAGTTCATACCTGTGTATCAATAGTGCCAAGATACTCTAACAACATATTCTGCTCAACACGGTGGTCTGTCGGCCTTTCTTTTCTCACCAGAGCCAGTTTGACTGTGTTGTTTGGAGACTTCATTGTATAGAATGTCTTGAAACATTCGTCGTGTTCGGTTGGTCTATCACTCAGGCCCTAACAAGGTTAACAGAGACTTTTTAGATTGAGTAATATCAAAATATGAGCAAAAAGTTAAACGAGTAGGAGTCACATAATCACATGTCAAGATTGTCACATACCTCTAGTCGGGCGTGTAACTGCCGTGACTGTTCAATGTTGACAGTACCCACCAGAAGACACTCCTGGTGGTTGGCCTGGGGTTTTGGAGGGCCCATTCCCTGGTGGTGCATCATTGGGAACATCATGCCTAATATGGAAGTAACTTTGCGGTTAAAATACTGGTCACAAGTCCTCCATTGCCGAGATAAGTTGTTGGATAATAAAGAGAAAATGTGTGTTTTATTGGAGGGGAAACGGAGAAAACATATCAAAATCGCTTCGTGGTAAAAACCCATAAACTTAGAAAACTATCTAACAATAAATTAGTCCAATAATAAATAAAAACCAACTATAGAGGGAGAAAGGGCAACCATGCGTTCTACACGACTTAAAGAGTCGACTCCCGGAATAGAAATTCCAGTTCTAATCGCAAGATCAGTCAACTCACTAAACAACTCTTTATTTGTATTGTTCACAAACAGAAAGGCAGTTCCCTTCCCCTTATCCACTCTCGCCCGACTAATCTGGTGAACCAGCACGTCAACCGAGCCCGGTAAATCGAACACAACTACAACTGAAACACTAGGAAACAAAACACCATGGCCCAATTGACTACAACAGTGTTGGTGTCTTTTGAAGGGAGGAAGGTATAGACTATTGATTTTATTTCTCTCCTCCTGAGTTTTGTCACCGTGGATAAATCCACAGATAATATCGTGGTTTAGGAGGTGGTCTGCAAGGAGGAGAGCTGCAAATTTTGATTCCACAAAAACTAAAACACATCCAGAACTACCGAAACGTTTATCTGATAGGATATCTAGAAGTTTTCGTTTCTTTGCCGGATCTTCAACCCAAAGTAGATTCTGTCTCACGTCACACACTTTAAATTCTCCAACCTGAACCACGGTAGGGTGATATAAAAGTGGTCGGGCGAGTTTACAGAGTGCTTCTGTCACGTTATTTGACACCATTATCGTTTGTCGTCGTGGGGGCAATAACTGGGTAACTGATGTTATCTGATCGTAAAATGACCGACCCAACAATGTCTCACACTCCTCGATAACCACCATGAAACACATGGAAAGATCCGGTTTCAGTTCGACCAAGCGACCTGGAGTTGCGACAACAATTTGAGGTCCACACTTGAGACGATATTCTTGTTGAGCCATGGATTGACCCCCGACAATAAGTGCAGTTTTCATATCACTTATACCACGACAAAGCGTCTTGACGTGATCCTCAATTTGGACAGCCTGGTCCCGGGTCGGGGTTAGGATCAGGGCAAAAGTCTCACTCTGGGAAACGTCCCGGGCCCAAACACTGACACGGTGTACCATTGGGATAAGGTGAGACGTTGTTTTCCCAGGGCCAACGTGGCCAATTAGCAGGTCATTACCAGACATGATTATAGGAATTACTTGTGATTGTAGAGGGTTCAGTTTCTCTATGCAAGTGGGTAGGTTATCACGGAGTTGAAAGTTTATAGGAAGGTCTGCGAGATTTGGAGACATGGGGGACACATCGTCCCCGGACAAGATTCTGATTTTGTGTTCATTCCGAAAATGAAGAAGTTGTGTTCGCGGCATGGAAGAGAATGGAAAAGGTGGAGAGTTTATGATATTGTCTGATGTTAGATAGTACCCCTTACACTCCCTACTGCAGATCTTCCCACGTAGGTCATCCAGTTCTTGTGGTTCAAATCGCCATGTTAAATATGTAAATTCCTCCCCCGGCAGCGCTAATCTTTGTTCAACACTCGTCTTCGTTAAAATATCCCGTTTCTGTACAACTTTTTCCAAAACTGCTGTCTTTTTTTCCTTGAGCTGTTTGTGAGCAACTTTACACTGTATGCTACACACATCAACTTCGTACGTGTCACAAACATAGGCGCCATATCGGCCACACGCGACACAAATAGGTTCGCCGGGTTGAGCGGCTCGTTGTTGGCTGCTTAGTTCCACAATATATTCATCATCCTCATCTTCATCGCTGTCTGAATCTTCTTTACGGCGCTTACTTGCCCTTTCGGTCATTATCTAACTAAAGAATCTAAATAGTCTAGAGTGATAAATAGAACGTAACTATTGGTATACGCCGCGGAACCATAATACGCGTGTATTATGGGCCAAAAATTATTTGAAAAAGAAAAGAATAAGAGCCCAAAACACTTCAATCAAGTTCGCAAGCAACAAATTGCACATTTTTAAGGAAACTCGACTTTCAAGTTTCAATTTGTGAAAATTGTGAAGTGTTAAAAACGGCCATCTTGAAAAATTCCAACTTTTGTATTGAACTTTTATTGACGCCGCGCAAGCGTTCGTTGCGCGGCGGCAAAAGTGCCTGCTATACGCTGCAGACCTTACGCGCGCCGAGCTATGCAAAATTTTGCCGGAAAATTCCAGATTTTCATTTTGGAAAATTAAAATTTGGATTTTTGCGGCAACGGGCAAACGTTAAAATCTGGGACCAGCAGCGTTAAAAGTTTGCCAAAAATATGGGTGTATGAACCTGCATGTTGCTCTCGATTCTAAGACCTCTAGTGCGCCCAGTTTTTACACAATGGGGGACTGCAGCCTAGGCCAAAGCCCAAAGTAAAAATCCTGGTTCCTTCCAAAACGCATTGCTAACAATCCGCCGATTTTGACGGTCAAGACGGGTTATAGCTGGCCGTTATGGTTTGGTTACCGGTTAGTGATAATTTGATTAGATACCGTTTAGGTTTTCGTTTCAAATCGGTGATTTGGTTGCGTTACGCAAACTGGTAGTTTGGTTTAGCAGTCGATAAATTGCTAATTTGCTATGCTAATTAGGATGTGTGCGAAGAATGATGAAGTAGTTCTAGAGACACTGGACAAGTTATCTGCCTACGAAGATATTCTGACTGAGTTTTGTACTCTTATCCAGGAGGGACACATGCTGATTAGCAAGGCAAACCTTCGGTCAGGTATAACAAAGTGTGACACCTAATTTTTACGTCAATTGTAGATCACATTTCATGTGTATCACAGCAAACTACTTTTTTGTCCTTTTTTTCTTTCCACTCCCTCAAACTTATCTCGCAACTCACTCACTTCAACGTCTGATACGCCTTCTAACTGTTTAATTTCCTGCAGGTTTTGAGTCCGTAACGACAGATCGACTGCCGAGTAGCGGAGTTCACGAAGTAAAAGCCATCACCACAGTTACAATCACAGACAACAAACTCTCTCTACAATCTGTTGAACCTGAGAAACCCAAACTGAGGAAGAGAGCGTGTAACAAGAAGAAGGAAGATAAGGAAAATAAGGATGGAAATAGTGCTGAGACTGAGAAGAAAGAAAAGGATGCTGATAAAAAAGGAAAAGATACTGAAAGTGAAGAAAAAGAGACTAAAAAGGAAGGTGGGTAATATCCAGATTAAGAATTTCCAAATGGAAACTATCTTCCTTCCTACCTGTGACGGTACCCATTACGATTCTCGGGGGCTGAGGAACTTTCCTTAGTCCTCCGAGACAAAGATTGGGTCCCCGCCTATCACAGGTGGAATACAGCCCCCCTCCCCCAACACTAGAGGGATCCACTTTGTTTTCTTGCCCAATCGGGGGCACCGTGTGGCGTGTACAAGGGAACTAAAACGTATTTTCATTTCAGAGCTGATAAAGTTAGCTGACGATCCCCTAAACTGGTTCGGTCTCCTCTCCCCAACCTCTCTCCAACACGCCCAAACACGTTTCCGCTCAGCTATTGCTCGGTCTGTGGAGTTGTGTAACTTGAGAAGTGAGCTGCAGGAACATATTGGTGTTGTTGAGAACATGAATCCTAAGAGAGAGCCCTGATGGAGACAATATCTCAACTTAGTTAACGTAAAAATCTTTCTTTTGCTCTCTTTAGTAACAGTAATGATCTCACTTTCTATAAAGGAAGTTTTGATGTGTGTTTTATATATTTGTTATAACAGTTGCTGGCGACTATTATTCCATGTTGTTAATTTCTTTTTAACTCCTTAAAACTGCATTTAATTTTCAAATAATATACAAAACAACGGCTATCTATTAAAGAGAAACAACGATTTTGCAGTACATACTAATATCTTCAAAACAACTTGTAGACCATCATGTTACTAATCATATTACTAATGGGCGCCGTTACGATCTGGGTGTTTGGTGGCCTGTTAACACATGCGCGCTGCCAAAAGAGTTGATTCACTAAAAAGGCTCTAACCGCCGAACCACTCAACCGTTTCGGCTAATTCAAAGTTTATCGGATAGACCATGTCAAGGCCTAACCCCAACCCAAACCCCAGCCCTAACCCTAACCCTACTCGAGCCCTAACCCTAAAAAACTTATTTCAGCATCGGCGCAAACACCCAGATTTTAACGTTTTCCTAAAATCTGGGACCAGCAGCGTTAAAAGTTTGCCAAAAATCTGGGTGTATGAACCTGCATGTTGCACTCGATTCTAAGACCTCTAGTGCGCCCAGTTTTGACACACTGGGGGACTGCAGCCTAGGCCAAAGCCCAAAGTAAAAAATAAAAATCCTGGTTGCTTCCAAAACGCATTGCTAACAATCCGCCGATTTTGACGGTCAAGACGGGTTATAGCTGGCCGTTATGGTTTGGTTACCGGTTAGTGATGATTTTATTAGATACCGTTTAGGTTTTCGTTTCAAATCGGTGATTTGGTTGCGTTACGCAAACTGGTAGTTTGGTTTAGCAGTCGATAAATTGCTAATTTGCTATGCTAATTAGGATGTGTGCGAAGAATGATGAAGTAGTTCTAGAGACACTGGACAAGTTATCTGCCTACGAAGATATTCTGACTGAGTTTTGTACTCTTATCCAGGAGGGACACATGCTGATTAGCAAGGCAAACCTTCGGTCAGGTATAACAAAGTGTGACACCTAATTTTTACGTCAATTGTAGATCACATTTCATGTGTATCACAGCAAACTACTTTTTTGTCCTTTTTTTCTTTCCACTCCCTCAAACTTATCTCGCAACTCACTCACTTCAACGTCTGATACGCCTTCTAACTGTTTAATTTCCTGCAGGTTTTGAGTCCGTAACGACAGATCGACTGCCGAGTAGCGGAGTTCACGAAGTAAAAGCCATCACCACAGTTACAATCACAGACAACAAACTCTCTCTACAATCTGTTGAACCTGAGAAACCCAAACTGAGGAAGAGAGCGTGTAACAAGAAGAAGGAAGATAAGGAAAATAAGGATGGAAATAGTGCTGAGACTGAGAAGAAAGAAAAGGATGCTGATAAAAAAGGAAAAGATACTGAAAGTGAAGAAAAAGAGACTAAAAAGGAAGGTGGGTAATATCCAGATTAAGAATTTCCAAATGGAAACTATCTTCCTTCCTACCTGTGACGGTACCCATTACGATTCTCGGGGGCTGAGGAACTTTCCTTAGTCCTCCGAGACAAAGATTGGGTCCCCGCCTATCACAGGTGGAATACAGCCCCCCTCCCCCAACACTAGAGGGATCCACTTTGTTTTCTTGCCCAATCGGGGGCACCGTGTGGCGTGTACAAGGGAACTAAAACGTATTTTCATTTCAGAGCTGATAAAGTTAGCTGACGATCCCCTAAACTGGTTCGGTCTTCTCTCCCCAACCTCTCTCCAACACGCCCAAACACGTTTCCGCTCAGCTATTGCTCGGTCTGTGGAGTTGTGTAACTTGAGAAGTGAGCTGCAGGAACATATTGGTGTTGTTGAGAACATGAATCCTAAGAGAGAGCCCTGATGGAGACAATATCTCAACTTAGTTAACGTAAAAATCTTTCTTTTGCTCTCTTTAGTAACAGTAATGATCTCACTTTCTATAAAGGAAGTTTTGATGTGTGTTTTATATATTTGTTATAACAGTTGCTGGCGACTATTATTCCATGTTGTTAATTTCTTTTTAACTCCTTAAAACTGCATTTAATTTTCAAATAATATACAAAACAACTTCTATCTATTAAAGAGAAACAACGATTTTGCAGTACATACTAATATCTTCAAAACAACTTGTAGACCATCATGTTACTAATCATATTACTAATACATTCGTAACAACTTCTAGACCATGGCCAAATCGCTACTGGAGAGGATGGGTATAGCAACCCTCTCCCAGGCTAAGAAGGAGACACTGGTACAGATGACCATTCTTTCAGTTGCCTGTATTCTGTGTAAGTTGTACTGAGCTGAGCCTCCAAGTATTTGGAGGAAATTAATATTTTAATTGATTTGGTAATTTTAATTATTGTTGCGTTCGTAAATTGTTATATTTGTAACCATGTAATTTGTTTCAGCGTTTTCAGTGCGACTGTTCTCCGTTCTTCGTTTCGAAAGTGTCATCCACGAGTTTGATCCGTAATCCGTAAGTGTTGTAGAGGGGTGCAAGGGTGGGGTTGGATGTGGGATGGAGGACGGAGGTGGTTGTTAATCATAGGTGGTTTGCATTTCATAATTTCTACCAATCAGCTTCAATCTCTAAAGAATAAGTTAATTTTTTTTAAAGATTACATTGACACAAATACATCTCCAAATCGCTTTTATGACACCAGCTGTTTCCATTCTCATTGTATTTCACTCTTTGTCTATCTTGCAGCTTCATAAATCAATTTAAATCAGCTGTGCACAGTCACTGTATATCCAGCACATGTAGGATGAGCATTGACTACCACAATAACATGACTCACCAGATACCAGCAACCCCCCC
>AVPN01000100.1:65434-99577 GCA_000695325.1 Pleurobrachia bachei | reverse complement strand
CTCTCTCTCTCTCTCTCTCTCTCTCTCTCTCTCTTTTTCTCTCTCTCTCTCTCTCTCTCTCTCTCTCTCTCTCTCTCTCTCTCTCTTTCTCTCTCTCTGAGTCAATCTACTGTCGTAAGACTGGTATAGCGAAATTAACGGGGACCAATGCAGCGAATACGGACCACTAAAGGTAACTACCATTAATCGTCAACTATAGTGGACTTGCGAGACGCGTGGAGAGACGTTGAAGAGAGAGATACAGATCGCGTGGTAGTTAATCTCCCTAACACTTCATATCTTAACAAGATACACATATATCACGAGCATATCATATCCCTCTCTATTGATCACCGTAAAGGATTGACTATGACTTTCACACACAAGCAGCTGTACAGCAGAATGCGCATGGAGCAAGACTGCGAATTAGATGAAAATCACAATGAGACAGAAGAAGAGAGAGAATGGAAGAGTGAGAGAGAGAGAGAGAGAGAGAGAGAGAGAGAAGATGGAGAAAGCAAACTAGGACAAGATCACACTAGGTTAGAGAAGTTAGAGGAGGGAGGGATGAACCCAATTAGATCTTTGCAATTCTGTTGAGAACTAGCTGGTTCTTGTACTATCAGCTCCCCTTCAATATTGTCTCTCTTTGTCTCTTTCTCTCTCTCTCTCTCTCTCTCTCTCTCTTTCTCTCTTTCTCTCTTCTCTCTCTCTCTCTCTCTCTCTCTCTCTCTCTCTCTCTCTCTGTTTCTCCCTCCCTCTCTCTCTCTTGATCATGCTATTCCTCTGACTGTTCTGTCAATACACTCGTTACGTCACTAGATGAAACTTCATACAGGACACAGCTGGTACCATCACATGGTACTTGGTACGGTAGTATAGCTGGATCAATGTCAATACCAGGCTGATTACCAAGATTGGATATTTCATAGTTAGTTAAGGGATTCTGGTAAGATAGTATTGAGATGAAGAACTCGTTGAACATACAACTTTCATTTAAATTTTAAGAAAAAAGTTATCATAGCTTGTAAATCATACAGCAACAAAAACAGCAAAGTTCCACTATGTCACTAATACAGCAAAAACTGGAATATCAATAATGAAATATCACATGGCTTATCAATCTGTCTTGCGGCGCCATACCCCAATTTGATTTTGCGCTCAGATGGGGCCGGCGTTGCCAGACAATTATCAATCAAACATTGTACATGTTCTACAATCAACATGTGTTTTCTAGACATCCTGGTAAACAGCAAAGTCCATGTGACTTATCTTGCCATCCTGATAAACAGCAAAGTCCATGTGTTTTCTAGACATCCTGATAAACAGCAAAGTCCATGTGACTTATCTTGCCATCCTGGTAAACAACAAATTCCATGTGGCTAATCTTGCCATCCGTGTGTTTTCTAGACATCCTGGTAAACAGCAAAGTCCATGTGTTTCCTAGACATCCTGGTAAACAGCAAAGTCCATGTGGCTAATCTTTCCATCTTTATTTTTGTCTAACAACTGGAAAACATCCTCCAAATCCTGTTTATCTACATCAACCCCCTGATCACTGAGGATGTGTCTGATGGTATCGGGGTGTAGATTCCCATCAGGGCCCTTGGGAAACAACTCCCACGTCTCCTGGATATCCGTGTACAGGTTCTCCTGGGAGATGGGGGTTAGTAGCCTGGCTCTCCCTCCTCTCTCCCTCCTCTCTCCCTCCTCTCTCCCTCCTCGGGATGGGATTGATAGCCTGGTAGAGGTTCTCCTGGGAGAGATTAGAGAGGGGGTTAGTAGCCGTGTAGAGGTTCTCCTGGGGTGGGAGAAAGGGATCAGGGGGTTATATCAGGGGAGGGGTCTAAGTAGGGGGTTCTAGAAGTAACGTAGGACCTGCAGAGCATTCAGCATTGACTCAGCGTATACCTACCTATAATTTCGTTGGAGATCAGGAAGGGGGTTAGGAGGAAGGAGGGCTAGTTTTGTACTGTTTGTTATTTTTCAAACTAAACCGGAGGACCACACGATAGAGTCTGAATAAGACACAGCGGCAATTTATTTTGAGTCAGTCACAGTGTTGTTTCGGTTGGATTGTGGTTTAGTGGAGGGCATTGTTGACTGAACAGATGTTACAGCGGTCAGCGGGGGATTCAGACAGACAAAGACGAATGACTCGGCATATTTTGATTTGAGAGAGAGAGAGAGAGAGAGATTCTGCTCTTTTAATGTCTATGTACATCTGTCTCACTTTTCTATCTCCAGTAATAGCCCATAGTTTGTGCCAAATTTTCACATGTATAATTATGCTAGGTAAACAGTTAGACCAGAGAGGAAAGAGAGGATAGTTTGTGCCGAAGAGAGCTCTGTCTATTTGCTGGCCAATATATGACATGCCAAAATTGTCACACTAAATGAGTTACAACCCCACCCATTTTACGTGTTATAACACCCGCGGGCTGTCAAATATTGCAGCTTTACTATTTAGTCGACTCTGCCAGACCCCTTGGCTATAGGGCCATTCCCTACCCTAAGGCATAAGGCCACGGTTAGGTCGTTTCAGTGACAACTTATTTGAGTAGCCCCGCCAATCTACCATCTCATCAACTGACCTGATTGAAGTAGGGCTGGATGGTTTTCTTGAACTTCTTGAACTTGACTGGCTTGTACAGCTCCGAATCCAACATCTGAGAGAGATTCTCTCTCTATCTATTTCTCTCTTACTGATCCCTCTATTATCTCTCTACTGAAAACAGCAAGCTAATGTCACTTTAGGTTCATTAGCAATGATTAGTGGAGAAAACGGTGCATTTCATTGTAAATTTCAGGTAATTTCGCTACAGCTAATAACAGCTACACACGTCACTTCTTTTGTCTCCCAGCCGTCTTCTTCTTCTCTCGTATATCTCCATTCCATCCTTGTATGTATCTTTCCCTTCTCTCTCCCTGGCAGGGTTTAACAAACAACTGTCCGCACCCGCCCTTCATATCTGACATTTATTGGGTATCTCTCTCCTGTCTCTGGTACCTTTGCATAGACTACATTACTCTCTCTATCTTTCTCCTATCTCCCCCTCTATTTCTCACCTCCTCTTTGTACTTGTACGTGGTCCTTCTGCCCCCTTGATACACAAAGGTGGATCCCTACAGCTACCTTTAGTATAATTCCATTTGGGCAAGTGTTCCATATGGGTCAAGTCTCCCCTACATAGTCCCGCCCAAAGCGCCTTAGGGCCCAATTATAATACCCACATAGCGCACTCACTAGCTAATTAGACCCCTCAACCTCTCGTTATTCCGACAATCGACTCTTTGCTGTTCTGAGTTTGTTCCCTTGCTCTGCTGCAGTTGAGCACCAGGCACCTATGTGTCTACAGAGTACAGGTGTGTATACAGAGCAGCTAGACCACCCTTTCGTATCCACTTATCCACCAATACCCATTAGTTTAAACAACCTACCTTCATGATAGATTCGAGGTCTGCCTCCTCTATATTGAGACCGTTGCTTAGGAACCGGTTCCTCAAATCCTTCAGATCCACTGTTTTCCCGGTTAGGGAGTTCATCAGTTTGAACATTTTCACCAGCAGTCAAAGGAGCACAACTGAATAACATGTCCAGCAACCGAGGCTCTATGAATGGCTGTGGTGGTACATGTTCATTATTCTAGGAAGGGGAGGAGGTTGGTGGTTACGAAATAACCCCTCTCGCGCGCTGGTAAGGGAAGGGTAAATTCGGTACAGAGAGATAGGGGGAATACAATTTAGTTTAGGATACACACAGACCTAAACTTTTAATTGTTCTCATTCATTATGTAGCAGCTACACAGCAACCTAAACGTTATTTCATGTGGGGTAGCTACTAGCTAGTAATTCAGTTGTTGTTGTTGCCCTGTACGTGTGTGGTGAAGACAAATTGTAACAAAATTGAGTCACGCCTATCACTACACCCGCGTGTGCTGTAGTTGTACAAGTGTCTCTTTAATTGTACGTGTATCGTGTGAAAAAAGAGGCGGGTGTGAGAAAAACTGGAGGAATTCAGCTAATAAACTCTCAGTTTAGTTCAACTCTCTCACTCACGCATTACCTCTCACACACTCCACATTAAATCGGTGTTCAGGCATTATTTTCCGGGACCTTCCCCTCTCACGTGTGTCGAAAAGTTGTCGGCGAAACGCTCTCAGACGTCCAGTAAGTTAGTTTAGTGTATTGTTTAGCACTCTCCCAGTTAGTGAAACACTCTCCCAGTTAGTGTAGTGGTTGTGACGTCATGACATGACATGGGGAGAGAGATCAGATATCGTCACACCCCTAAGTTAAGGATCTGACGATATCTCTAGGAGCCCTTAAAAATTTGTACGATGAGGCCCTTAGATATTTCTGTGATAACGATTCTCACTTTTCAGTTACATCCTTCCTACCTCTCTTTTACCAACAAATAACAATTTAGTGTGAGGTAATATGTTCATTTAGTAGGGCCTTTTATCCGATCGTTCCTACATGCGCAGGCCTTGTTCCTAATTCTCTTTGCTAGCTCTTGACATAAAAATATTAACTCACCTCTCTACTAAGATTCCTACTCACATTCCTATTCCTCTCGCTCCTATATTTTGACCCGTTTCCCTCTCTTCCATGCCCCATCTACTCACCCCTTACTCAATAACCCCCTCTACCATGTTCTAAATCTTCTCATCACCCCTTACTCAACAACCACCTCTACCATGTTCTATCTTCAGCAGCAGTAGCTCATCCCTCATTCCGTAAATAATGTGCCATAATTTGTGTGTCTCATATTTTTGATATGCTACGGAGCTCCTCCTAAGCTCTCCCTCTGTATTCCAGGAATATTAGTTATTCCTCTCTATTGCTATCGTTCAATCTCTCTTCCTTTTCCCTCTTTCTCTCTTCTACTTTCGAGTAACAATACTCATAATAATCTTGCCCAAGTTTTACCCTACCCAATCTGATTGTAAAGTATTGCGGAAACCTCGCCAATATTCTCATTTTTGCAATTTTTACACGCTCTTCATGTAGCTCACCCTCGCCACGTCTCTCTCTCCTTCTCTCTATTTGTTGTAGAGAAAGCTTAGAAACAGAATCCATTGTTCTTTCGATCCCATACCTCTTTCAATTTTTCATTTTGCTGTTCTCTCTCTTTCTCTCTCTCTCTCTCTCTCTCTCTCTCTCACATCAGATCTCTTCCGTCTGTTGACTCCTTCAAGACAAGACTTAAGACCCGACTCTTTACAGAGGCTTATGGCGTAAGTATTTCCTGAAGGCTTGTATCAGTTTTTTATCTCCAGTGTGTTTGGAACAGTTGTATCGGTTTTTATTAAGCATTTTTTTGAGGGTTTGAAGCACGAGTGGACCGAGTGTGAAGCAGAGTGAATTTTGTATACCAAGGATTCTTTTTGGGACAGTCTATCATATAATGTCAGTTATTTTTCTCAGTTTTTTCCCACGATATGTGAGCCGTTGTAAGTCAGTTATTTTCCATTATGGTCTTGATAGAGTAAATTTTTTCCAAGCTTTGTATCCCGCTCTGATTGTTTTTCAGCGGCAGCAGTTATCTATTGATCTGCTGCCCCTGGAGAATATGAGCGGAATATAAGCGCGTATATTATTATTATTATTATTATGTAGCCTACTGCACAGCAACCTAAACGTCGTGTGGTGTTAGTAATTCAGTTGTTGTTGCCCTGTATCTAAGTGGCGAGGACAAATTGTAACAAAATTGAGTCACGCCTAAGTGCTCACTATACGTGTGTGTGCTGCTGTAGTTGTACAAGTGTCTCTTTAATTGTACGTGTATCGTGTGAAAGAAGAGAGGTGGGTGTGAGAAAAACTGGAGAAATTCAGCTAATAAACTCTCGGTTTAGTTCAACTATCTCACTCACGCTTTCTCTCTCACACACTCCACATTAAATCGGTGTTCAGGCATTATTTTCCGGGACCATCCCCTCACGTGTGTCGAATAGTTGTCGGCGAAACGCCCTTGCAGACGTCCAGTTAGTTTAGTGAAACGCTCTCAGACGTCAAGATAGTTTAGTGTAACACTCTCCGGTCTCCCAGTTAGTTGAGTGGTTGTGACGTCATGAGATGGAGAGAGATCAGAGATATCGTCACACCCTGAATTTGGGATCTGATGATATTTCTAAGGGCCCTCAAATATTCGTATGATGACGACAGAGGAGGCCCTTAAATATTTCTGTGATGACGATTCTCACTCCTTCCTACCCCTCTTTTCCTAACAATTTAGTGTGAGGTAATATGTTCATTTAGTAGGCCATTTTATCCGATCGTTACATCTGCAGGCTTGTTCCTAATTTTCTTTGCTAGCTCTTGACGTTAAAATATCAATTCACCTCGATAAGATTCCGACTCACATCCCTAATTTTTCTTCCGTCGCTCCCCATATTTTGGCCCGCTTCCCTCTCTTCCATACCCCATCTACTCACCCCTTACTCTACTATGTTCTATCTTCAGTAGTAGCCCATCCCTAATTCCGTAAATAATGTGCCATAATTTGTGTCTCATATTTTTGATATATGCTACGGAGCTCCTCCTAAGCTTTCCCTCTGTATTCCAGGAATAATATTCCTCTCTACTGCTATTGTTCAACCTCTCTCTATCCCTTTCTATTTCTCTCTCTTCAGCTTTCGAGTAACAATACTCATAATAATCTTGCCATAGTTTTACCCTCCCGAATCTGATTGTAAACTCTTACGGAAGCCTCGCTCAATTATCATTTTTGCAATTTTTACACACTCTCCACGAAGGTCACCCTCGCCACATCTCTCTCTTTCTCTCGCTATTTGTTGTATAGAGAAAGCTTAGAAACAGAATCTATTGTTCTTTCGATCCCATACCTCTTTCAATCTTTCATTTTGCTGTTGTCTCTCTCTTTTCTCTCTCTCTCTCTCTCTCTCTCTCTCTCTCTCTCTCTCTCTCTCTAACTCTCTCTCTCTCTCTCTCTCTCTAACTCTCTAACTCACTTTCTTCTCTGCAAAATATATTCATCTCCTCTTCTTCTTTCTCTCGCTGGTAGCTTCACTAACATTTCCTCAAACTCTGTATACTATTCTCTCTCTCACACTCTCTGTATACTATTCTCTCTCTGTACTCTGTTTACTTCACTCTCACTAGCTCTGTTTACTGTTCTCACTGTTATAGCTCTGTTCACTCTCCTTCGTCTATGTTGCTCCGTTGTGAGTCTCCCTCATAATATTCCAAGCCTTCATTCTATCACGTCTAGGCCGCTGGGGAGGAGATTTCACGTGTCAAATTCCAAGCATATCAGAGACACAAATATTCAGCTCGGTATAATAGAACTACAACAGAGAAGAAGCAACTACTATAATTCAGCAAGTGTACCATTGGGAGCTTGTACCCCCCTGCTGCAATTAGGCTAAACTATCCCTTCCTTCTTGTCCCCCATCTGCCCCTCATGAAGTCCCTAACGACTTCCGGGAGTGGAGCTGCTTCTGTTGTATACTCTTGTAGAAGTGCTCTCTCAGCCTGACAGTACTTAATTTACAGTAGTAGGTAGTTTGTCCCCTATTTTTGGGATTTTTATGTCTCTCCCACCCTCTCGGCGTATTTAGTTTGCGTTTTCCGGTTCAAAACTCGGGGGTGTGGTGTAGAAACACCGACTGAGGAAAGAGAGTGGGGGAGAAAGAGAGAGGGAGACATACTCAGAAGGAGATGGAAAGAGAGAGGGTGAGGGTCTAGAATAAACATTGCACAGCAGGGTTTTTATTCAGGGGTACACCCTCGTATTCCCTATTTTCGGGGGCATCTCTCGTCCTAACTACCCTCGTTCCATGGAATTAAACCCATCTTATGCGACCTTCTCTTGTATCACCCATCTTGTGCTACCTACCATCGTGTCACCCATCTTATATGCCCTGTAAATATGCGGGTATGATGGTCCTTAGAGCACGTGTGCGTGGGTATGGGTCTATTATCTGCTTTTCTGTTTTCCTGCTCCACCGCGTATTTCTATATGTGTATTTTTAGCTTCCACCTCTCCGTCTTTCTCTCACTAGAATGCTGGATATTTTGTTTCTGTTCATTGCTCTATTTTCTGGCAATAATGTGGTACTTAGACGCTTAGTAATTGAACTATTATAGAACAATTATATCCGCTTAATAGATACACAACACACACACACACACATATATATTCGTGTCACGTGTCCAAATATCTCTCTTATAGACTTGGGTAAAGAAGAAGGGAATTGTTTAAGGAGAGAGACCAGTTATTAGTCTCGATCACTAGTCTCTATTTTAGGATGAAAATGGGAGGGAGGACCGTGTATCTTCTGCAATCGAGTCTGACCTTCTTTTGTCTTTTGTTTGGAGGAGTTTGTGTGTTCAGTGTTTTCCGCTTTTTATTTGCCATTTGCAAGAGAGAATTTGAGTCACTGAGACCTTTATATCCTAGGAATAGGATACAAAGGTCTCAGCTAGAGAAAATCTGTTATTTTGGTGGTTGAGTGACTGTGACTCACACAGTGTGAGGCATTGTGAGGTAGAGACTAGAGTTAGTAGAGAGGGAGATAGGGAGACGTGTGTGTGTTGTAAAAGAGGGGGGATAATTTATTTTTCACACTATTGTGTGGAGAATATATTTTATGCGACATAGACACGTGTGTTTGCGAAGGTGTGAGAACGGTATATTGTCGGAGATCGCCCGTTTAAAACTCAGACTGAGCTCAAATTAAAATAGTGCATTGTGGGTACGAGGGTTAGTTTCGCAACTCTTACTTTTAGTACTAGTAGTTACCGAGACAGTAAATTTATGACCGATTGCTTTGTTTTCAGTCCCATTTTGGTATATATACATGTATGTAGATAGGTGCTAAGTGTGCTAAACTAGACGGGAGTGGTAAGAGATTTGTTCGTTATTACTCAATAACTGAAGAGTGGTATGTAGGCCGGGTGGGATATTACCCGTACGTTACGTGGTAACTACACCGTTAGTACTCAGAGAATGAACATCTTTGAGAGGGAATGCCAGAGCTGTCATCAGCTCTCTTAGAAGGAGAGAGAGGGAGATGAGATAGAAACCTGACACCTTCTCTCTCCGCTATCTCTCCCGCCGCGGTGGGCTCATATTGTCTATGCCTGAAATAATACCAGTTAGTACCTACACTCTCAGTCATAATCAGCTCAGGTTTATTGTTTTATCAGTGATAATATGACTCGTTCTCCAGTGAAACTAAACCCCTACTACATAATTTCGGTCTGATTTCGATTATATTATCTAGAAATGTTCTGTTTTGTTTGTTCTAATTGTATTTGTACTGTGCCAGCTCTCCGTATCCGAATATCAGCATCCTTCTCTATCACAATTGTAACCTAATTCAATTTTCCCCACAATTGTAACCTACTGACATTACACTATTCCCCACAATTGTAACCTACTGACACTATTTCTCTCTACAGGATGACTTTGCCATCAGTAGATCAAGGAAGATGACCATCACAACATCACAACAAGATCTCTATCTCAAGTGTCATAGTGATGGTCTACCCGCTCCTCCTCTCCTATACCTACCGGAACCTGGTTCAGTTTATTGGTTATGAGGGACCCCCTCACATGTCGGAGGGTCAATTCAGGACCTTTTGGGATCCGCTTTGCGAGCCATACCTCTCCGAACCGGAGGGAGGTGTCAACAAAATAATCGAAAGTGTCCAAACATTATTTTTGAAACTTATAAAGAACGGACTATGTATTTAGATTTAGATTCAAAAACCCCTAATTACGTGACCGTTGATTTTACTTTGAACTTAGACTTCTAATCCTAATCCCAAATCTTCCCACTTTTTCAGCACCGCAGTGGATATTTCGATTTCGGGGCCCTGCCCTACATGTACCTCAGCAAAAATTGGTGGGCATCCAGCGATGACTCTAAAGTTACCCTGCTCAGTGGTCGAAGTGGGAAAGTGGGGCATGTTTCCATTAACCAACTAGGGATCTTCCTGCTGAGGGAGAGTAAAACGAAGAATTCCAAACTTTACAGTCACCTACCTCACACTGTGGATAGGGATATTATCAAATTAATGGGTAAGCTCTCTCTCTCTCTCTCTCTCTCTCTCTCTTGGAGGGAGCGAGTTTTGTTAGTCTTTAATTCCTCAAACGTGTTCCGTGTCGCTTACAAACAGTAAAGGAATCCGCGGCTTGTGATTTTATTTACTCGCCGACCACTCCCACCTCAAAGAGAAATCCCGGTTTCTAGGCATCCAGTTGCTATATTTTACATGTTGTTCCTATAACAAAACATCACCGGTCGCCCCCAGCCCCTACCTACCCTGTCCCTCTACCCTTTACTACCCTTATTATAGTAAAGTAGCTGTACCCAACCGCACTCTTTGAGGGTTCAGTACTCAGTAGATCAAACTAAACCCTGTTCCCTGTCGACAGGGTTTGGTATTAAAAGGCACTAGGCAGCCAACCCTCACTGACACTCACATAACCCCATCCTTTCCTACAGGCATGGTATCAGTTGATCAGACAAAGTGTGACCTATCAGAGCCCTCTATGTTGGCTGAGAGAATGGGCAAGGTTGCGGGGTACCACTGTCACTCAATATATGAGCTCCATCCAGTGGCCAGGGAATATCATACCCAGAAACGAAGGAATAAGGAAATGAAGGACAAGGACAGACCTTGGATGTTCTGTCCGTGTAGAGAACGACCCACCCAGCACCTCCAGATGATATTACAGTTCACTCATAACCTCAAATCTGAGTCTAATGGGGATTTTATTTAGGTGTTTGTTCTAGGACCTAAAATGTTGATAACTGTTAATGTTTGATCACTGTTTGATTAGCATATATCATGTAGCTTTCAACTAAACATCCCCCAACAGAACGGTAGATCACAGAGGTGTATGTGAGGCAGCTGATAAGTTTAACCAGACATTCAAACACTGGAAATTTGCATTCCACAAAGATCAGGATATGGTAGAGTACCAGTCGGTCCACCAAACCGAGGAAACCTTTGACGATGAAATACAGATGACTAGTGTTTGAAATTTATCGAGCTTATAGAAATGTTAAATGTTGAGTGTCGTAATTATAACAGATAAACTGATGTGAGACTGATATAATGAGAGAAAGGAGCGGAGTGTGCTGTGAAAGAGCTGGTGCAAGCTGAAGAATGCGATTGTACAAACCAGACTGTTAATATGTTTTGATTTTGTACCGTTTTTAATCCATCATTAATAATTAATGCAAACACTGTGTTTCAATTTAATTACTGGGTGTATGTAACAAAACGACTTCTGACAAATTCTTTGTGCGCGTTTTTTCTTTTGCGCGTTCGCAGCCGCGCGTACGCGTATAAATTTAGTATAATCAAAATTTGAATTCGCGCTTGAAAATTTGAACACTTTTTTGACGCGAGTTCGTTAAAAAACGTTTCTCTTCTCTCTTTCGCGTCCTTCCCAGCCCCACTAGCTTAAAGAATATTCACAGTTATCTGTAAGGCTCACTCCACTATGCGGTCTCAGATGGCTGAACTACTGCATTAAGTAAAACAGAAATATTTGAACCAGGAAGCCTTGTGTAGAGTTACCTATTTTAAACTCTTTTCCAAAAAAACCAGGAAGCCTCCATGATGCCTTCAGTTGTTAACGAGAGAGCGGTGCAGCTGTACCCCCTGTCAAATTACACTTTCGGCACGAAGGACCCTCAATATGAAAAAGATGCCTCGGTTGCAGCGAGATTCCAGCGGATGCGAGATGAGTACCAGACCATCGGAATGCGAAAAACAGTTGAAGGTGTGCTGCTGGTGCACGAGCACAACCTGCCACATGTGCTACTTCTACAGTTGGGGACATCGTTCTTCAAACTACCAGGTACAGTACAACATTTTTCAATACCTGTTTCCCCGTCTCTAGATTCAGCCTTCAATGTTGTTCAAAGACAACAATCAATATTTTCTCAGGCTGCGAGGTGAGACCTGGAGAGGACGAGGTTGAAGCTCTGAAAAACAATTTAACAGAAACCCTGGGCCGAGAGGGTGATGTGATACATTGGGGAGTTGATGAGTTAGTTGGGAACTGGTGGAGACCAAACTATGAGCCCCCACAATATCCCTACGTACCTCCCCACATCACCAAACCTAAGGAACATCGCCGTCTATTTCTAGTTAGGTAATATCTTCTTGCATTAATATATATCAGGGCTCTTGTACAGGAACTTCATCTATTTCTTATTTCCTATCTTCTTCAGGTTGCCTGTTATTTCTCTCATGTCTTTTTCAGGTTGCCGGACAAGGCGATGTTTGCGGTTCCCCGCAACTACAAACTAGTGGCAGCTCCCCTGTTTGAACTATACGATAACTCTACTGGTTATGGACCTGTCATATCCACACTGCCCCAGAGCCTCAGTAGATTCAGTTATGTGTACGCTTGAGGGTTGCATATAATAAATGCAGCTGTTTAGGCTTTGAACTATGTATTTTGGTTGGAGAGAGAGGGTCGTCTCGCAGGTCGAGATAGTCGGAGAGAGAAGAGAGTGAGAGAGGTCCATGATAGACGAATCGAACAGACGAATTGTAACCAGTAATTATATAGGAGATAAACTGTGAGCACGGCACATAAAAATAATGTAAAATAGTACCCTGAAATACTAACCCCGAGTTTTATTAATTGAATTGTTATATTGATCCGCATTTTGTCCTATAAATTACAACAACCCTTCACTGTAGCTCGATATAGCTCACTGGTAGTGTGATGGAGTTAGACGATATATCTGTTGATGTTGGTGGGTTTCAGATTAACGAATATCTTCCCTTCCTCCTCTCACAGGTAATACATGACTTTGCCCCAGCTATGATTTAACTGTAAACTTTTCGTACTGTCTCCGCACCGATCGCGGAGACAGTAGGGACAGTTGAAGACAATATAAATACAATATTTTACCAAAATACTGACACCCTTCCTCTTTGTTTTTTGAACAACCCCCTTTCCCCTTGCCTTGTTAGACTCTGTTTGAACACCCCTTTCTCTCTACAGTCGAGGAAGAAGTCAAGATGTGAGGCTCTGAAAAGTACAACTGGTAGACTAAAGGAAGGGATAGGCGATGGAGAGGCTAAAATTCTAATGGTTGCTGTGACTCATGCTCTCTCGACATACTGCGACAACAAGTCAATAGCTGCACTCCAGGTTTACAATTCCCCTCCTCTTATTCCCTATCTGTAATGATCTGATCGTGTCATTTGTTTAACACACATTTTTACTCTCTCTAATAATGACCTATCCTTCCTAACTCATTTCTTTTCAGGATCTGATTCGTGCGTGGTGTGAGAAAGATCCAAAACAAGCAGCTGGAGCCATGATGAAGGCCATGAGTGCCATCTCCCTCCGACTGCCCCACTACACCAGAGATCTTGCCCGAACTGGACATGCTGTCCTCACTTCCTCCTTCACCCTTATGTCCTGTCTCTCAAGCATGTTCCTGAAAAGTGCAGCTGCTCTCTCTGCCTTGGTCGCCCTCCAATCAACTGCCTTTGCTGCTACTATCGGATGGCAAGCCCTACCCAACCGACGACGAAAACAGTTTGTTGTGAAGCGAGATAATGATTATCTGAGGAGACGGTTTGTGGGTAGTGTTGGTGAGGATAATGTCCCTAAATACCTTGATTCCCTCCTCTCCTCACCCACTTTGAGTGCGTGGGATATGCCTTTCCTGGCCTTCCTGGTCTCACTTCAACCCGCGTCTCTCCCTAAAGCACTTGATAAGTATGTAGAGGTGCTGTTCCTTGCTAAGAAGGCAACCCATGCCCATCTTCTGTGTACTGCCAGCTACCTGATCGCCCAAACCGACTCGCATGATCTCTTTTCCACCAAGATCCTCCCTGGAATGAGAAGGGCCGCTCTGAGGACACCTGAGTTTGCAGTTGCTGCATTTGCCGAGGTCCTATCCCAAACACCCCTTGATCTGAGCAGGTACAGCAAGGATCTAATTGAGATCCTTGGACCCCTCGTGTCGTCCACCAATGCCGTGGTTAACGAGGGCACTGTGGCGTGTTTTGATGGAATGTTGCCAAGCATGTCTGATAGCACCGCCCAGGGTGAGGTACTGGCAGGCCTGATGAAGGTCCTTCAGGGTGCCCATGGGAAGATAACCGCCTATCAACACCGAGTCATGATTCTCTCTCTGGTTGGACGAATGGCTGGTGTTTACAAGTCTGAGCAGCTCTCCCTGGAAGCCATTACCCATATCAATATCCCTACGTACCTCCCCACATCACCAAACCTAAGGAACATCGCCGTCTATTTCTAGTTAGGTAATATCTTCTTGCATTAATATATATCAGGGCTCTTGTACAGGAACTTCATCTATTTCTTATTTCCTATCTTCTTCAGGTTGCCTGTTATTTCTCTCATGTCTTTTTCAGGTTGCCGGACAAGGCGATGTTTGCGGTTCCCCGCAACTACAAACTGGTGGCCGCTCCCCTATTTGAACTATACGATAACTCTACTGGTTATGGACCTGTCATATCCACACTGCCCCAGAGTCTCAGTCGATTCACTTATGTTTACGCTTGAGGGTTGCATAATAATCACAGCTGTTTAGGCTTTGAACTGTGTATTTTGGTTGGAGAGAGAGGGTCGTCTCGCAGGTCGAGACGGGCGGAGAGAGAAGAGAGTGAGATAGTGAGAGAGGTCCATGATAGACGAATCGAACAGATGAATTGTAACCAGTAATATATCCTCTATTTGACACTCGTGCCGTGTATTTTTATTACATTTTATCTACCCTGAAATACTAACCCCGAGTTTTATTAATTGAATTGTTATATTGATCCGCATTTTGTGCAATAAATTACAATCAACCCTTCACTGTAGCTCAATATAGCTCAAGCTGGTAGTGTGATGGAGTTAGACGATATATCTGTTGATGTTGGTGGGTTTCAGATTAACGAATATCTTCCCTTTCTCCTCTCACAGGTAATACATGAGTTTGAGACGGCTATAATTTAACTGTTCGTACTGTCTCCGCACCGATCGTGAAGACAATACAGACAAATAACAGCCATGAATACGATGTGCATGTTTCTTACCAAAATACTACCACCCTTCCACTTAGTTTGAAAAACCCCTCTTCCCCTATAACAGTCGAGGAAGAAGTCAAGATGTGAGGTTCTGAAGAGTACAACTGGTAGACTAAAGGAAGGGATAGGCGATGGGGAGGCTAAAATTCTCATGGTTGCTGTAACTCATGCTCTCTCGACATACTGTGACAACAAGTCTATAGCTGCACTCCAGGTTTACAATTCCCCTCCTCCTATTCCCTATCTGTAATGATCTGATCGTGTCATTTCTTTAACACACTTTCACCCTATCTCTCTAATGATGACCTATCCTAACTCAGTTCTTTTCAGGATCTGATTCGTGCGTGGTGTGAAAAAGATCCAAAACAAGCAGCCGGAGCCATGATGAAGGCCATGAATTCCATCTCCCTCCGACTGCCCCACTACACCAGAGATCTTGCCCGAACTGGACATGCTGTCCTCACTTCCTCCTTCACCCTTATGTCCTGTCTCTCAAGCATGTTCCTGAAAAGTGCAGCTGCTCTCTCTGCCTTGGTCGCCCTCCAATCAACTGCCTTTGCTGCTACTATCGGATGGCAAGCCCTACCCAACCGACGACGAAAACAGTTTGTTGTGAAGCGAGATAATGATTATCTGAGGCGACGGTTTGTGGCTAGTGTTGGTGAGGATAATTTCCCCAAATACCTTGATTCCCTCCTCACCTCACCCACTTTGAGTGCGTGGGATATGCCTTTCCTGGCCTTCCTGGTCTCACTTCAACCCGCGTCTCTCCCTAAAGCACTTGATAAGTATGTAGAGGTGTTATTCCTTGCAAAGAAGGCAACCCATGCCCATCTCCTGTGCACTGCCAGCTACTTGATCGCCCAGACTGACTCCCATGATCTCTTTTCCACCAAGATCCTCCCTGGTATGAAAAGGGCCGCTCTGAGGACACCTGAATTTGTAGTTGCTGCATTTGCCGAGGTCCTATCTCAAACACCCCTTGATCTCAGCAGGTACAGCAAGGATCTAATTGAGATCTTGGGACCTCTCGTGGCGTCCACCAATGCCGTGGTTAACGAGGGCACTGTGGCGTGTTTTGATGGAATGTTGCCAAGCATGTCTGATAGCACCGCACAAGGTGAGGTTCTGGCTGGCCTGATGAAGGTCCTTCAGGGTGCCCATGGGAAGATAACCGCCTATCAACACCGAGTCATGATTCTCTCTCTGATTGGACGAATGGCTGGTGTTTACAAGTCTGAGCAGCTCTCCCTGGAAGCCATTACCCATATCCAGGGGTATTTGAAGACAGATACCAATGAGACAGCCCAGATAGCCGCTGTCACTACTGCTGGATCCTGGGCTAGGAATGTGAACAGCGATATCCCCAAGGAAACCACGGAATTCTTCAGATCTGGTATTCTGAGCGGGGCAACAGCTCGGACACGGTGTGCCTTCCTTCTGGCCGCTGACCTGCTGTACCATGATGATACCATGCCATTCTTAGAGCTCCTCGAGGATTCCCTTGTCTCGGTTATGGAGAAATGTGCTAAAGCTGTACCTAATTATAGTGTCGAGGGCTTCCTGGCGGGGTATCTGGTTCTCAAGCTCCTAGATAGGGATCTGGGAGTCAGTGATTTCGAGATCATCAAGGCAAACCTCTTCACTGCCACCACTCTTCATGCGCTCTCTGCAAAGGTGCTACCCACGACCAGTGAGACGGAGGGAAAGGGCTTGGTCGGGTTCATAAGATTATCCCTGCTGAACCACGGTGGAGATATGAGTGAGAATGAACAGGAAACTCTGATGTCTTTACTGCTGGAGATTGCCTTCACCAAACCTTACTCCAACCGATCTGAAGGATTTACCGCCCTGAAACAAGTGGTGGTTAACATGCCCTCACTTGGTATGCACGCTATTTCATATCTCAAGAGGACAGTTGAAGGAGTAAAGAGAACCGAAGATGACCCTGAAGCTGGGGCCCGGTACGTTCGGATGATGTCTAATGTCTACCAGGTGTTCAAAGATCTCCAGATGGAGGATCGAGAGAGGTACATCCTGGACAGTCTACTGCTCCTTCACTCTGCTAACCTCCAGCCGGAGGGTTCATGTTTGTTTGTTACCGCCACTCAAGGTATGGATCTGTACCGGTTTGGCGAGGATCACAGTGAGGAGATCTTGGCTGTGGTCGCTGGTAACCGGACCCCAGAAACCTACCTCCTGGTGTCAAGTCTAGTGTCTCATTGTCTCACACTCATCACACCCCTAGTGGTGGGATCGCTGGACGAGTTTGAGGGAGGAGCCCTGAGGTCCATCGACCTAGAGGATATGGAGATTCACAGGACCCCTGAGGGTACCCTCTGGAAGTCATCCCTCCTCGAGGAGTTTGAGAAGAGTTTTGTGTTGGACAAGAATATCAAGAGGGAGAGCAAGATGTACTCTGTTGCCGATCAAAAGTGGGCCGAGGAAATGGAGGCAAAGAAGAAGGCACAACAGGGAATGAAGCTGACCAAGAAACAACAAGATCAACTGAATGAGAGACTCCAGGTTGAGTCAGGTACCAGGGCCCATGTGACCCAGGTCATGGGATCATTCAACCATCAGTACCGTATATTGATGAGTTGCCTCGAGGCAGATGTGAATCACCTAATGCACAACATAGCTCGTATCGCATCTGTTACCATGACAATATTGATGTTCCCTGTGTCTGCTAAGAATGCCACGAACCTGTTACAGAAGATCACCCACAAGGTGTTCCCGCCTAGTTTTAAAGATCTAGCCAGTCTGATGGGACGACTGTCTGTTCGACTCCACGACCCGCCCTGCTCTATAAACCCTGACTGGCTTGGTGAACCCCTGGATACCTCCTTTGGACGGTGTATTGAGCATTTCAAGACGATGTTATCTGATGGTTTTACCCTTTCCTCGGCCTCATTCTCCCTTGCATTCCCCCTGTTGCGTTACGTTATCGCTAATATGGACATGACGGAGGAGACCTATGAAGGGAACGCTGTTATCGCGTTGGATGTGACCCTGGCACACGTCCAGAAGAGAGCCACCACTGAAAACATCTTCGATGGACCTTCCTTCATGCCCCTAACTGATATCTTGAAAATGGCATGTGAAACGTTCGAACGGAAACCCGTTGGTCCGGTAGGAAACCGGCTTTTGGCATTGATAGATGAAGTGTGTATTGCAAGTAGTGGTGAGGAGGGGTGTGCTGTTGCCGGGGAGGGAGAGATCACAGTCCTGGTTGATTTCCTTAGCTCCAGCCACGATACTCTAAGATCCAACGTGCTGTTGGGTCTGGAAACCCTTGCTAAACCCCTGACCCACCAGTTGTACGAGAGCACCGACCCCCTCACCCTGGGCCAGAGACTGAGCGCTACGGTGTGGTTGTGTATGTTTGACGAGGTAGACTCGGTAAAGAAGTGTGCTGCAGAGCTGTGGTCAAACAGAACCTGTAAATTCCATCTTTACCCCGATGTCTGCACTGGTATACTGCAGTTTGTGGTACGAAAGGAGGGGTACCTCCAGAATGCCGCGGCTACTGCCCTGACTGAGGCGGTCCGAGAGATGGATTGGATGAGTGATCAAGTGTTACAGGCCCTGATGACCAAGTACGGGGAGAGGTATGAGCCTCCTAAGCCCATACTGGATGAAATGGGTCGGGTGTTGGTAGCAGCTAGTCCTGATGCCTGGGAGGAACGGGCAGGAATAGCCCTGGCTCTCCATTCACTGGTTCCGATACTGGTTAATGAGGAACTCCTCTCCCTCGTCTCTCTGTTGGTCCCCCGGGGACTCTCCGACCATTCCCCCATAGTACAAGGCAAGATGAGGGATGTTGGTATTCACATCATCAATGTGCACGGAAAGCTCGTTATTGATGTCCTGTTGCCCGTATTCGAGAACTACCTAGACAACACTCCTGATTCTAAATCCAACGATGTCGTGAAACAGAACGTTGTCATCCTAATGGCGACCCTTGCCAAGCATCTCTCCACTAGTGACCCCAAAGTGAAGCCCATTGTATGCAAGCTCATGGAGTCTCTCTCGACCCCATCAGAACAAGTCCAGAGCGCTGTAGCACAGTGCCTCGCTCCGCTCGTCCCGGCTATAAAGGACCTTGCTCCCCAGCTAGTCCAGAGAATTCTATACCAGCTGATGGAGAGTGAGAAGTACGGAGAGAGGAGGGGTGCTGCTTACGGCCTATCTGGACTGGTCAAGGGCCTTGGTCTGCTGTCTCTCAAACAACTGGAGATCATGCCCAAACTGATTGAATCCATCCAGGATAAGAAGAGCCCGCAACACAGGGAGGGTGCACTAATGGCATTTGAGCAGCTCTGTTCAACTATGGGGACACTATTTGAACCCTATGTCATCAACGTCCTGCCTCATCTCCTGGTGTGTTTCGGTGATGGCAATCAGTATGTTAGAGATGCCGCAGAGAAAGCGTCTAAAGCCATCATGGGGAAGCTCAGTGCCCACGGAGTCAAGTTGGTCCTGCCCTCTCGCTTGAAGGCCCTTGAAGACGACGCGTGGAGGACCAAGTGTGGGAGTGTGGAGTTGTTAGGTGCAATGGCACATTGCAACCCCAAACAGCTCTCATCCTGCCTCCCCTCTATTGTACCCAAACTAATTGAAGTGATGGCTGATTCTCATACTAAGGTCCAGAGATCAGGTCTCACCGCACTCACCCAAATCGGTTCTGTAATCAGGAATCCTGAGATCCAGGCAATTGTGAAGCTCCTCCTGGATGCGCTACATGATCCTACCAAGTCCGAGAGATGGATTGGATGAGTGATCAAGTGTTACAGGCCCTGATGACCAAGTACGGGGAGAGGTATGAGCCTCCTAAGCCCATCCTGGATGAGATGGGTCGGGTGTTGGTTGCAGCTAGTCCTGATGCCTGGGAGGAACGGGCAGGAATAGCCCTGGCTCTCCATTCACTGGTTCCGATACTGGTTAATGAGGAACTCCTCTCCCTCGTCTCTCTGTTGGTCCCCCGGGGACTCTCCGACCATTCCCCCATAGTACAAGGCAAGATGAGGGATGTTGGTATTCACATCATCAATGTGCACGGAAAGCTCGTTATTGATGTCCTGTTGCCCGTATTCGAGAACTACCTAGACAACACTCCTGATTCTAAATCCAACGATGTCGTGAAACAGAACGTTGTCATCCTAATGGCGACCCTTGCCAAGCATCTCTCCACTAGTGACCCCAAAGTGAAGCCCATTGTATGCAAGCTCATGGAGTCTCTCTCGACCCCATCAGAACAGGTGCAGAGCGCTGTAGCACAGTGCCTCGCTCCGCTCGTCCCGGCTATAAAGGATCTGGCTCCCCAACTGGTCCAGAGAATTCTATACCAGCTGATGGAGAGTGAGAAGTACGGAGAGAGGAGGGGTGCTGCTTACGGCCTATCTGGACTGGTCAAGGGCCTTGGTCTGCTGTCTCTCAAACAACTGGAGATCATGCCCAAACTGATTGAATCCATCCAAGACAAGAAGAGCCCACAACACAGGGAGGGTGCACTGATGGCATTTGAGCAGCTCTGTTCAACTATGGGGACACTATTTGAACCCTATGTCATCAACGTCCTGCCTCATCTCCTGGTGTGTTTCGGTGATGGCAATCAGTATGTTAGAGATGCCGCAGAGAAAGCGTCTAAAGCCATCATGGGGAAGCTCAGTGCCCACGGAGTCAAGTTGGTCCTGCCCTCTCTCCTGAAGGCCCTTGAGGATGATGCGTGGAGGACCAAATGTGGGAGTGTGGAGTTGTTAGGTGCAATGGCACATTGCAACCCCAAACAGCTCTCATCCTGCCTCCCCTCTATTGTACCCAAACTAATTGAAGTGATGGCTGATTCTCATACCAAGGTCCAGAGATCAGGTCTCACCGCTCTCACTCAAATCGGCTCTGTAATCCGGAATCCTGAGATTCAGGCTATTGTGAAGCTGCTCCTGGATGCGCTACATGACCCAACCAAGAACACAGACAAGTGTCTCCAAGGTTTAATGAAGACATCATTTGTACATAAGATTGACGCCCCATCTCTAGCTCTTATTGTTCCAGTTGTTACACGGTCATTCAATCAGAGGACAGAAACCAAGAAATCTGCAGCTCAAATAATCGGTAACATGCTGGTTTTGACCGAGGAGAAAGATCTAAAGCCCTATCTAGACTCAATCATCCCCGGCCTAAAGGGAGGTCTTATGGACCCAGTCCCTGATGTGCGTCTCTACTCCGCTCGCGCTCTAGGTTGCCTTGTAAAGGGTATCGGGGAGATTCCTGGGCTCATGGAGTGGCTGTTAGCCACGCTGATCTCAGAAATCAGCTCAGTAGATAGGTCTGGTGCTGCCCAGGGTATAAGTGAGGTTATGGCAGGGTTGGGGGAGGAGAAGTTGGACACGATGATGGAGGAAATCCTGGCTTGTCTCCAGGACGAAGAGCTCCTACCACACATTAGGGATGGGTATCTGCTGCTGTTTATCTACCTGCCCATAACCATGAAGGAGAGGTTTGCTAAATACATTGGACTCATTCTCAACCCCATCTTGTCTGGTCTGGCGAGTGAGAGCGAGTTTGTCAGGAATACATCCTACAAAGCCGGACAAAGGACTGTCCAACAGTACGCTGACTCTGCAATTAACCTCTTCCTGCCTCACCTGGAGGATGGTTTGTTCCATGATAACTACAGGATCAGGCTGGCATCTTGCCAACTCCTGGGTGACCTCCTCTACAGAGTAATGGGTGTCTCAGGGAAACAGAGCACTGTTACAGGTGACGAAGATGATAACTTTGGAACGGATGAAACTAGGAGACTGATCATTGGTGCACTGGGAAGTGAGAGGAGGAACAGGGTGTTCTCTGGTCTCTACATGGCACGATCTGATATTGCCCTGGCAGTCCGACAGGCTGGTCTCCATATATGGAAGATTGTGGTTACAAACACACCCAAGACACTCAAGGAGATCCTACCAGTACTGATTGAGCTGATTCTAAGCTGTCTGGCGAGTGATATATACGACAAGAGGGCAGTTGCTAACAGAACTTTGGAGGATCTGGTCAAGAAGTTGGGAGATAGGATTCTCCCTGAGGTTATCCCTATCTTAGAGAGCTCACTGCAGTCTCCCGATGTTACACAAAGACAGGGTGTGTGTCTGGGTCTCAGCAAGATCATATCGGATACCTCCAAGGATCAGGTCGAGGACTACAGCGACAAACTATTACCCGCTATCAGATCAGCCCTAACAGATTGTTCACCTGAGGTTCGAAACGCTGCTGCCGGTACATTTGCTAAACTCCATGACTCACTTGGAACTAAAGCCCTGGATGAGATCTTGTCTCCTCTGCTGGCTAACCTGAGTCTACTTGAGGGCGAGAAGGCGGAGTATTTGATCGGAGCTCTAAAGGAGATTATGCAGGCGAAGAGTAGTGTTGTTCTCCCTTATATGGTTCCCAAACTGGTCCAGAAACCTGTTAATATTGGAGCACTAGCATCCCTCTCTTCAGTCGCGGGTGAGGCTCTGTATGAGCATCTCGATACTGTCATCTCTGCTATTATCGGAGGGTTGTGCGAGATGGAGGAAGATAACGAGGGAGGTGAGGAACTTGCCAAGGAGTTAGAACATGCCCGGCTGATTGTCAGCTCCATAGCTGAGGATGATGGACATGATACGATCCTGGAGATCCTCAGTGAGATGTTTGGCGAGGAGGATGTCCAAAAGAGGAGGTATTGTGCTCTGCTATTCGCTACATTCTGTACCAATGAGCACCTCGCGATTGAAGATCATGTTGTGGCCATGTGGAAGGCACTACTTGGAAGGTTTAGTGACCCGGACAAGGAGGTGGTAAAGACGTGTTGGGGAGCGTTCAATACTGCAACAAAGAGGCTGTCTAGTGAAGATATGGTGCGGTTAGTTCCTGATCTGAGGACTTGTGTCAGTATGGCGGTGGAGAACAAGTACAAACGGGATCTGACCTACACGCTACCGGGATTCTGTCTACCTAAGGGTATAGCACATCTTGTACTTCTCTACAGAGAGGGAATACTAAACGGTAGTCCAGATCTTAAGGAACAAGCAATTATTGGACTTCGTGAGGCAATCCAATTGACTGATGCCCCCGCATTGAAGCCGTCAGTGGTCCAAATCACGGGACCTCTAATCAGGGTTCTGGGTGAACGGTACAGTCAGTCAGTAAAGATGGCCTGTCTAGACACACTGTCCCTCCTGATTGAGAAGGTAAAAGTGGCATTGAAACCATTCCTATCCCAGCTCCAGACAACCTTCATGAAGTCTCTCAACGATACCTCTCGAGATGTGAGGTGTAGGGGTGTGACTGCCCTTACCAAGCTGGTAACCCTCCACAGTAAGGTGGATAACCTCTTCACTGATATCCATAACGGTACAAAGAATGAGAACCTCAGTACCAGAGAGACAATGTTTGCGGCGCTACATGGCACCATGTATCTGGGAGGGGCAGGCATGTCCCCCAATCTGCAAGTCTCTATTGCAACAAAGAGGTTGTCTAGTGAAGATATGGTGCGGTTAGTCCCTGATCTGAGGACTTGTGTCAGTATGGCGGTGGAGAACAAGTACAAACGGGATCTGACCTACACGCTACCGGGATTCTGTCTACCTAAGGGTATAGCACATCTTGTACTTCTCTACAGAGAGGGAATACTAAATGGTAGTCCAGATCTTAAGGAACAAGCTATCATTGGACTTCGTGAGGCAATCCAGTTGACTGATGCCCCCGCGTTGAAGCCATCGGTCGTCCAGATCACGGGACCTCTAATCAGGGTGTTGGGTGAACGGTACAGTCAGTCAGTAAAGATGGCCTGTCTCGACACACTGTCTCTCCTGATTGAGAAGGTGAAAGTGGCATTGAAACCATTCCTGTCCCAGCTCCAGACAACCTTTATGAAGTCTCTCAACGATACCTCTCGAGATGTGAGATGTCGGGGTGTGACGGCCCTTACCAAGCTGGTAACCCTCCACAGTAAGGTGGATAACCTCTTCACCGATATCCATAACGGAACAAAGAATGAGAACCTCAGTACCAGAGAGACAATGTTTGCGGCTCTGCATGGTACAATGTATCTGGGAGGGGCAGGCATGTCCCCCAATCTGCAAGTCTCTATTGCTAACACCCTGAAGCTTAACATGGGTGCTCCTGAGGATACGGTTAGGACGGCAAATGGGGCATGTTTTGGGGCCCTCGCTACATTTTATAAAGAGGAAGATCTGGTCAAGGATATTAGGGAGGGTGTCCTCAGTGCGCCCTCTACTAAAGAGGCACGACATGGCCGGGTCTTGGCTCTCGCTGGTCTGGCTAGGTATGCCCCTGGTCGTCTCGCTAAACTTGATCTAGTCGAGGAAGTGTGTGAAGGAACAGTGAAAGCGCTGGAGAGTGATAATGTCCAGGTTTGTAACGCAGCAAGTTACACCGCATCCCGGCTTATTATCCATCTTCAGGGGACAGGGGAACACAGGGAGTTGCTAGATAGACTGGTTGCGGGGCTGACAACTAACTGCGCTCATACCAGCAATGATATCCGTCTATTTGCTACATCCACAATCCACCATATCTCAATTAGCGGATGTCCACCCCTCTCTGATACTCACACTCGATCACTCCTTGTCCCGCTGTTGGATAGCACAACACGCAAGACACCCCCGGGCCTCAGAATTGCATCTGAGCTCGCTATTGCTACTCTACTGCGTCTGAAGGGAGACACTGAACTAGCAGACAGAGTGTCCGGTGCCTTGGACGCTAAATCAAGCGACATCTTTGGCAGGTTCCTACCCACAGCGAAACGAGTTGCAGCCGATTACAAGACTTACTCGTCCATTGAAAACGACATCTTCGCCTCTCTTACACCCGTCTAAACATGGACTAATGCCAATGACTCTCTTGTTAAATTATTAGTTGCTTTTGGTTTTAAAACGTTTTCTTTTGACAATCTTCCTCGTTTCATATTCCTACGTGGCTACAAGACCGCACACTTTCGGGAGCTCTGTTCGCGGTATGCGCATTCACTCTCTCACATGAAAAGTATCCCATCTCGCGCGAAACTGTTCCCATGCGCCGCGCATACAAGCGGTCCCAAAATGAATTCACAGGAAAGGTTGTGATCTTGTAGCCACATTTCCCGGTTTGATGGTCTCTGGTTTCCAATAGGTTTCCCTGGCTGGTAGAGACCCGAATTACCACTGCCAGCAATAGGGCATGGCGTTGTTGTAGCCAAATTGAGCTGGCAAAGTAAAACACGACAATTTCAAAAACGAGGGAACAGTCATTTCTTACAAAACAGATCTTAATAAATAAATGAGGGCACACCTAGACTGCTCCCCTGTCGGGGCTAGAGCTCTGAAGCACATACATCTCCACAATCTAAAAACACGGATCCCGATCAGTCCCTCTCTTGCTCAAACCATATCCGGCACAGTAGGCATCACAGGCTTGTAGGCATCAGAGTTCATTCGAGTTATGAGTACTGTCACTCCTTCAATCATTGCAAGAATGAATCCTCCAATTAGGGCCGATGTAGCAGCCGCAGTGGGGCCGTCTGAAAGAGAGGGTATAGGGTTAGATAGTCTGCAGCTGTGGTCATGTGGACAATTTCATAGGCAACGCTATGCGGGTGGCCAATATAACGGAGCATCAAGGTAAATCATTAATTTATAGCACTAACGTCGAATGGATAGAATGCCTCCAGTGATTGCGCCGGACGTGATAGAATTCCAGGGATCCTCTTTGTTTCTCAAGTAAATCATTGTACAATCACAGGCGGAAAACGTCAGTCCCCAGACACCAAAATTACCTGAAAGAATGGTGATTAGTGATATAATGATTGGGTATAATCAGTGACAGCCAACCGGAGATGCAACGACAAATCCATTGAATTGAGTGTCAAATGTCATATGACCCCATAAACAATCCGAGTCCCGCCGCGCTCAGCAACTGCTCACAACACGTACATCTCAATAGGGGAGATGCAACGCGCGTTATTGCTAAGCAGAGAGCAGCTAAATTTAGGGGAAAAGTGCTCGTTGTATCATCACAGGAAAGCTTGTGTACGTGTGTGTGTATACAAGTCTGAATAACAAGTTCAGAAAGCACCAGAAATAGAGAATTTTATGAAATGATGTCTTACCTCCGTACACGGGGGCCTTCATCTTTATTGAGGTTATAGCGCCATGAAACCGAGCCTTGTAACCCTGCGAGTAAAGAGTGTTAGATCACAGATTACTTGAATAGCAGTATGTAGACAAACAATTAATTAGCTAATTAACTCACGACAGGGGCAGTTTTCCATCCCTTGATGCCGGTGAAAATGGCACTACCCACGCAACCCATGGTAAAGGCACCACCACAGTCATCCGCAATCCGGTAGGGGCTGAGAGGGAGGTTAGGGACTGAGAGAGGTGGTTAGGGACTGAGAGGGAGGTGGTTAGGGGCTGAGAGGGAGGTGAGGGACTGAGAGAGGTGGTTAGGGACTGAGAGGGAGGTGGTTAGGGACTGAGAGGGAGGTTAGGGGCTGAGAGGGAGGTTAGGGACTGAGAGGGAGGTGGTTAGGGACTGAGAGGGAGGTTAGGGGCTGAGAGGGAGGTTAGGGACTGAGAGGGAGGTGGTTAGGGACTGAGAGGGAGGTTAGGGGCTGAGAGGGAGGTTAGGGACTGAGAGGGAGGTGGTTAGGGACTGAGAGGGAGGTTAGGGGCTGAGAGGGAGGTTAGGGACTGAGAGGGAGGTGGTTAGGGACTGAGAGGGAGGTTAGGGGCTGAGAGGGAGGTTAGGGACTGAGAGGGAGGTGGTTAGGGACTGAGAGGGAGGTTAGGGGCTGAGAGGGAGGTTAGGGACTGAGAGGGAGGTGGTTAGGGACTGAGAGGGAGGTTAGGGGCTGAGAGGGAGGTTAGGGACTGAGAGGGAGGTGGTTAGGGACTGAGAGGGAGGTTAGGGGCTGAGAGGGAGGTTAGGGACTGAGAGGGAGGTGGTTAGGGACTGAGAGGGAGGTTAGGGGCTGAGAGGGAGGTTAGGGACTGAGAGGGAGGTGGTTAGGGACTGAGAGGGAGGTTAGGGGCTGAGAGGGAGGTTAGGGACTGAGAGGGAGGTGGTTAGGGACTGAGAGGGAGGTTAGGGGCTGAGAGGGAGGTTAGGGACTGAGAGGGAGGTGGTTAGGGACTGAGAGGGAGGTTAGGGGCTGAGAGGGAGGTTAGGGACTGAGAGGGAGGTGGTTAGGGACTGAGAGGGAGGTTAGGGGCTGAGAGGGAGGTTAGGGACTGAGAGGGAGGTGGTTAGGGACTGAGAGGGAGGTTAGGGGCTGAGAGGGAGGTTAGGGACTGAGAGGGAGGTGGTTAGGGACTGAGAGGGAGGTTAGGGGCTGAGAGGGAGGTTAGGGACTGAGAGGGAGGTGGTTAGGGACTGAGAGGGAGGTTAGGGGCTGAGAGGGAGGTTAGGGACTGAGAGGGAGGTGGTTAGGGACTGAGAGGGAGGTTAGGGGCTGAGAGGGAGGTTAGGGACTGAGAGGGAGGTGGTTAGGGACTGAGAGGGAGGTTAGGGGCTGAGAGGGAGGTTAGGGACTGAGAGGGAGGTGGTTAGGGACTGAGAGGGAGGTTAGGGGCTGAGAGGGAGGTTAGGGACTGAGAGGGAGGTGGTTAGGGACTGAGAGGGAGGTTAGGGGCTGAGAGGGAGGTTAGGGACTGAGAGGGAGGTGGTTAGGGGCTGAGAGGGAGGTTAGGGACTGAGAGAGGTGGTTAGGGAAAGATAGCGTTGTGTAAATTGCAGGGGGTATATATTTGTTACAAGTAGCATAAAAGTGTGACATGAGTTATGAGTAGGAATACTAGGGCCAGGGGTATTTATTATTGCTAATTAGTCTACAAATTGGAAGTCTAGTACTGGTGCCTGGTGAAATCTTAACACGACCTGCTACCAGTCAGGCACTGACTGTAACATGTCGCACGCTGGTCTAGTGATTTACAATAAGTATCGGGTGACTCGTTGATGGACGTGGTAAATATAACGGCGAGACGTTAATATGTTAAAACATATTATGTTAGCATATTTCTTACCAGGGTTCTCGAAGATCATCCATTTTCTACAAGAATCTCACTGGGACAATGTGGGGCTATTTTAGTTATATTAGGGAGAGGGGAGGGAGGGGTGGGGCCCCTCCTCGTTGGGGGTGGGGGGTAAAATGAAACGCAATCGATTTTGACAGTGAAATATTTACAATTTAGTACTGAAATATTGAAATGTACACTTTCACATAATAATAGCAAATATAAACACACTGTCACGTACTCACTCAGTATCCCCCGAATTTTGTTTTTTTCTAGTCCAGTTTAGTTTCATGCAAATTTGACAAAGTGGTCTGCAATTAACAGTTCCAATTGTTTCACAACGATCTGATAGCATCAATGTATAATCGTTTCAGTATTTTCTTTTTCTGAATATAATTGTTCCTGCTACAAAGAGTCCCGGCCCTCTTCAATTACCACTCTCCAAGTCCCGGCCCTCTCCAATTACCACTCTCCACCGATCCTTAATAAAACATACTCCAACACATGCCCATCAAGGGTAGAGGGTAACACTGGCAATGTAATTGTTACTTGGCATCACCTCCACGATCAGGTTTTTAAACCCATAACAGAATGTCGGCCCAAACGGGTTAGTTGCATTGGTGGAGCTCCTCCTATTTAGTACCACTGGTTTGCTAAAGTGCTCCCCTAGATTCTCTTCCACTTTATCCCACTTGCTGAAGGAGGTTAAAGTGCACTTCTCTCCCTCTCTTAGCCGGACATCTAACTCAAAGGCGGCCCTGTAGTAGACATTGAAATCATAGTGCCCCGGGTAGTTGTTGTGCAGGACAAACTTTGTAACTTTGTGTTTCACGCCATCAAACAAAATATCCAGACCAAGGGTAAAGTAGTTGTAGAAATAATCACTTTCCTCTTTCTCAAGCTGTTTCTCTGGAGATTTACTGTGAATCTTCATCTTGTCATCGTCTTTATAGTAAATCTGACAGGGCGCCCCCAGAGAACTCATCACATCCTGACATGTATCCCCGAATAGAATCGTTTCTGTTACAGTTCCCTTTCTCACATCACTATCCTTGCTGGGACTCGCACTCTCCCCGTACAATGTTACCTCAATACCAGTTACTGAGTCATCATTCGCACTCACCAGCTGGATTTTATCCGAGTAACACTTGCCCTGATAGCAGGATATGGGGAGAGCGGGGGCCTTTGTCTCAATCAGAGAATTCCCGGTGTAGATACACAACTTGCTGACCACGGGTGGACCGTTACTGAATTGTAGACTGCCCAGGCCGTGCGAGTAGTTGTGCTCCAGCTTGTCGTTGGAGGGGAAAAAGAAGGATAGACCTCTGAAGTTCAGGATGAACTGCTGGTTGGCCGGATCGAAAACCCCCGGGTGAGTTGCTCCAAAACTCATCTCAATTTGGTCATTAGTCGGAGAGACGCTCTGGGAATTAAAGTGAACCCCACAATATTTCAACTTCACCCTACTCAAATCGTACACCTCGATTATCTTGAGCCGCTGTGTGAAGGGATCAAAAACAAGCCTTATACCATCATCCGTGAGATTCATTATAATATCCATCGCAAGGGGGTCATAATCACTGTAACACAGGTGAATGTTCTTAACTGTCCGACACTGACGGCGCATGATGCCGATGGCTTGAGAGATGGGCATGCCCAGCACTAACTCCCATTGCTCGTTCCCCAGACTTCTCTCGGGAACCACCTCCAGGTCCAACATGTTGCGCTACAGAGGGAGAGGGATGATGATTAACATGGGTTATGTCGCTCTATAGACTAAAGGGAGTGACTGCAAATATGTCAGACGATAGGAGTTTAAACCTAGGTTGCTGTTTAAAAGATAGCCAGGGTCAAATAAAACTCTTGTTTTTAGAAATAAGCCTTGATTTTAGAAACACACATATTTGTACCGGGTTACAACCAATTTCTTACAGAATATTTCTCTGAAAAGTCAATTTAGTAACCAGCCCTAGGCCCTATACGATACACCGAAAGATCACACACAGATACAGCTTACACACACACATTTAAAGGCACACTTTTGTAGTCTGACAAAATCAGTAAATTGGAAGTTTATACGATGGCAAAAGCCGTGAAATAAAGTGTTGCTACAAAAGTGTACCATCCCCTGAGTTAAAAAGTGATATACAGTCGGACACCGACATTCTCGGGGGAAAGGGCTTTGGTCACTAAATTGGGATGGCCACTAAATTGGGGACCCATCGGGGTCAATTACCGTTGATTTCCTATAGCGGGGGAAATTTATCCTGTCACTAAATCGGGGTGCCACTAAATTGGGGCCACTGAATCGGGGTCCGACTGTATTATTTTCCAAGCATACAATGTCCAATCAACTGGCATACTTCTTATTTCGATAATTGATTGTTATTGAATATTTATATTTTTTAATCAAGATATAGAAACAGTAGTAGTCTCTGTCGTCTAAAAACAATTTTTCTACATTAATTGTTGAACCCGAGTTATATTAATAACACACACATATTCTGTTGTCTTTTTACAGTTTTTTCTTGTTTTTTAAGGAATAAAATAGCTTTTAAATGCTCATTTTGAGGTCAATGGACGTGCATTGGTGACACAAATAATCTGGAAAATTCAAGCTAGGGAACAAGGGACAGGATGGGGGTTTAGAAAATACATTTAGCAACTAAATAGCAAATTGATTACGAATTAATGAGCAATATATTTCCGTCGCGATCAAGTTTCTATTTTCTCTCTTTCTTCAAAACCGTTAACTCTCTTCTCTTTCTCATCTCTCCTTTTTTCTCCACGAAGCTGCCTCTTCTCATCTTTTTCTCCGTGATGATGCATTTCCAAATTACAACTTGCTATATCTAGCTGTCTGTGTTGTTTTGTGCTCCTCCCAGGGACATGGTCAGACTATCCAACTGAGAAGAGAAAGAGTTAGAGGAGACAAACCCGGGGAAACAAGCTGCTGTATAAACAGTACACTCTGCATTATACAAACGGACCCCGATTTACCGGGATATTCGGTGGAAGTTCCGGTAAATCGGGGTCTGACTGTACAGTGATATAGTAGTAACACCAACCACACCTACCTCATTAATTAGCTCATTAAGGAAGTTAGAGGTATCTCTGGAGGCTCCACCAGCACCTCTAGTAGTCCTCCAAGTATTGATCCTAGATCTAACTTGCTGAAGGCGTGTTTCAAAGTTCGTCTCCTGACCTCCATCGATAACGATGTTGTCCAGTAGTTCTATCTCGTCACCACCCTCGGAGTTGTTTCGCTCTGTCCGCGGAGTAAACGTGATACCCTGAACGGGGAGTTGTTAGTTTGGGAGTTGGATAGATATATATCAGGAATGTAAAAAGGGAACTGTCAGTGAAGAGTGTGGGGGTGGCAGTGAAATTCGAACACAGGCCCCGTGACACATGGTAGTTACGTATGAAATGGAAACAAACTAAACGGAAGAACTGATTGACTAATTATCAGTATTGTGTAAAATGTGTTCTGACCCTCCTTAACATTTGTAACGGAAAGAGAGCTTGGCAAGTGTAAAACACGGTAAATATTTCACTTCGGAAGCAATTACAGTTTACACACGCCACACTATCCCACTACACATGCCACACTATACCAGTGCTGCACATGCCAAGTACCAAATAAACACAGACAAACTTACAAGTGAATTACACATGCTATCACTGCAGCACTGCCTCATTCACAAAAAAGGCATGTTGTGTCAGAGAGATAGAGATTGAGAAAGCAGCCAGAGAAGCTAAGATTTAATACCTTGTTCCTGCATTCTTACAAACAAATACACACTGCTTTACATAATTCGTAAAGCAGTGTGCGTTTGTTTGTATGTAATACATACCTGTCCATCTATCTGCTCGTGTGAGTAGAAGCAGTTCGTACTAAAGGGACAATCACCACTGTGCCTGTAGTATTTACAGGGCTTTCTCTTTAGGTCTTTTTTGTACTCGTCTATGTAGGCCTTCTTGTTGGTACCATCTGGGATCCACACCTGTGGGGGCAGTGGGAGTGAGGCTTTGAGATGGGCAGTGGGAGTGGGGCTTTGAGAAAAGATCAAGCATTAGGATGGGAAATAGCAGAGAAAAACTCCTATTCATTCTTTGAGCACAGAGTATATAATGTATCTTGATACTCTTGAAATGTTAAGATTCTTTGTGCACACACATACCTGGGAGGGTACCACAAAGTAGCTTTTCTGTCTGCAGTTAGGGCAACTCCTCCTGTTTTCTAAAGAGACTGTCCCCTCAGTGCAGCTCCTCCACCTTCTAATACAAGGCAGACAGAACTTGTGCATGCACCCAGGCAGCAGACCAAACTTCCTCTCTTCTTCTTTCTTCTCGGCACACAACACCTTTTCATAACAAATCGAACATTCCTCGACTTCACTGTTTTTAATCAGTGTCACGTAGTTCTTTAGCAGCTAGGAGGTGAGGAGAGATGTTAGTGAGGATGAAATATCAATAGTTTTGGTGTGTAGTAAGTGCTAAGTTGAGTAGCTGTTAGTCAGATTATCGTCCCCGTGCTAACTTACAACTGATGTTTTAGAGCACAGTTCTATGTGCGTTCGTCCCTGGATCCTATCAAATGGATGGATGACAGGTTTCTTGCAGTATTTGCACTGAAACCCATGTAGAAATACACATGGGTCGTTTTCACAAGTCCCCTCGATTGCGTGCTGACAAAGTGGCTCTCCCTTTAGCTCCTCTAGTGACCTGAAAACACAAGGTGTTACAAACTGATACAGAGTGACAAATACTGACATTATAGTCTACACACAGATACACACAGATAGAGAGTATTACATACATAGTGTTACATACACACACAGGGTGGTACTGACATAGTGAGTAACACACAGGAATATATTGTTACAGTGAGTTACACACGGAGAACTTAATCCCGGATAGAGCAACACTCACGTTGTGCCGGGAGGTAAGGGCCTCCTCTCCAAATGGTTTGGTGCACCAGGCTCGAAACTGTTGGCCTCGTGCCACGTCATCTGTTTCTTGATAATAAACTTCTTCCGTAGCACTTCCCTTCTGTTCTCCTCACGGGGATTTAGGTGGCGCCTCTTGCATCGGGCACCATACTTGCAGTGACCTGAGGGAGGGGGGTTGTGGAGAGAATGTGCAATCGATTTATATTATCGAGTTACATCTTTCATCAGACCCTGGCTAATTATCCAGAGTCCCTGGATAATTAGCGGATTGTTACTTACGAAAGATGAAGTCTTTACAGAACGATGTCGGGAGATGTTCCATGGAGTGGGAGTAGGGACATTTCCTTGCCTTTCTGCATTTACCCACCATATATCTTCTACACATTACCGATGCGGGATCCCGGTCGTCCCGCCGTGACGACTCTCCTCGCTCTCTGGATGAACCCTCAACTGCTGATGCCATGATTTCTAGCAGGAATAAATGTGAGGTTTATGTCTTAGAAATTGGAAATGGAAATATTAGCGGGAGTTAAGACTTGCTGATCAGTGATCAGCAATAACTTGAAAGTTGAAAATTGTAGAATTGAAATTAAAGTTCGAAACGTCAAATGGAATACCCATGGAATACGCGATGGGAAATATTGTTTTCCAACGGGAAATATAACCGCAATATATCAGCACCACATACGGGGTGCTCTTTTTAGCAGAAAATACGTTTGAACCTCCTTGAACAAGATTTACAATTTAAAAATAAAAAAAGGGGTGAAATTTTTGGCATACGCTGCAGTCCCTTCAAGATGCGGGGTCGCGCGCATGAGGGGATTGCAGCGCATTCTAAGTGAAATTTTTGAAATTTTCTGGTTAAAGTGCGTTTCAAACGACTTGACCTGAGATTCCTGGAAATTCAGGATCTCTCTTAGTTAATATAACACGCAATATTGTCAAATTTTTTAACCAAGGGACAGGGGGGGTCTTTTTGAACTTATTTTAAACGCGAATATCTCCGGTTCCTGATGAGGTAGAAACTTGAAATTTGGAGGTTATGTATTGACATGTTCCACGTCTGTCAGCTCTCGCACCGGGCCGAAGGCCCGGTGCGAGCTAACGCGAGC
>AVPN01000100.1:48096-58318 GCA_000695325.1 Pleurobrachia bachei | reverse complement strand
GGATTGTTTGAAACTCACGTTGCGTCAATAGCGACAGAACCACAGACAGTACCGGCCATACAGGATTCAGCGGTGGCGTTGTGACAGTATACCATGGCGCCTGCCATCGAAGTCTTCAGGGTATCCAACATCTGGAGAAAATAGGATATTGTTGTGTCGCTCACACCGCATTTACTATTCCCCTCCTAGTTCTCTCCGCCCAGTTAATGCAATGATGGGGGGGGGGGTGGCCTGCCGCAAAAATCTCAGCTACCCTCTTTTCGGCCGATGAGATTTTTGAGATTTTTGGGAAAATTTGCTCAATTACGTTTGAGATTTTCGAGATTTTTGTGGTAAATTGGCACAATTTTGGCTGCCAATAAACAGTTTTTCGACATATTTTTTAGCTTAAAACTGAATCATGATAGCAGTATAGTAATTTAAATAGGTAGATTTCATGTTTTAGCTTCACATCAACTTTTGTACTAGAACACAAGGAAAATTTCTATTTAGCATTTTGATTTTGGTAGAAAAACACAAGGATTGTTTCTATTCCAAATTTTCGAATGGAAATTTTTCCTTTCAATGAGTTTTTTGAGAAAAATTTGGGGGTTTTCAAAAATCTCAAAAATCTCACGTTTTTTAGACAAAAATCGAAAATCTCTAAAATCTCAGCTACCCTGAAAATCGCCAATGAGGCATGAGATTCTTGCGGCAGGCCCCCCCCCCTTTTTTTCTGATGACAGTCTCAGTTCTGAGAAAACCATACACAACTGTTTTCCACGTGTAATACGAGACGAGTTGACAGCACACATATCTTTGCAGGAACTAAAGTTTAAGAAGGGAGAAATTCTGTTCTTTGAGCGGTACGCCAATGTAAGTAGTACACTTAATTTTTACTTCCTTCTACAGTACTCTTTTATTTGTTATAAATATTTTTATATTTGTTGTTTGATCCATGGGGAATGAGGATGAGGCAGCTCACTGTTATAGTACTGATATCAACCTCTAACAATAACCATTTCTGCAGGACAAGGATTGGTGCCACATTAAGAACATCCGAGGAGAGAGGGGAGTTGCACCTCTCAACCGGCTATCTGTCAGGGGTGTTCAACTTCAAGAAATGCCGTGAGTAGTTTTTAACAGTAACCCAGTTGTTTTGAGTAAATTTGGAGGGGGTTTATTATCATGAACACCAGTGGGAAATCCAGGGAGATGTAAATTATGTGGGCTGTGAATTGTAGAACATTCTATAGCTAATAAATAGCGTTGTTATTGATTCTCATATTACACAACACACTTCTCACGCTCTCTCTCTCTCTCTCTCTCTCTCTCTCTCTCTCCTCTCTCTCTCTTTCTCTCTCTATCTCTCTCTCTTTCTCTCTCTCTCTCTCTCTCTTTCTCTATCTCTATCTCTCTCTTTCTTCACCAGGTGGTTCCATGGGAAAATGGACCGAAACTTGGCGGAGAGTGTTCTTCAGCCACGAAATGATGGTCTCTTCTTAGTTCGAGAGAGTAACCACTATCCTGGGGACTATACCCTGTGTGTCGTGTAAGTGTTTAGTAAATCAGTTGGTGGAACCTTGTGTTCTGCAGAAGCGAGGAGATTATTTTGTTGTTTTTTATCGTTTGTAGTACGAAGAAGGTACAGTTACCAGTTGTAACCGGGGATACAAGGTTGGGTTAGATCAAAAATATGAAAGTATTGCTCCTTTGCATATGATACAACTAAAATCTCACACACGCTTACACACACAGTGGTTGTTATACAAGAGCTAACGACTTAACACTTTATCCTGTTCTCTCTCTCTCCCTCTCTTTCTTTCTCTCTCTTTCTTCCTCTCTAACTCTCCACCTCTGTCCATCCCCTCTCTCTCTCATTCACTCACCCTCTCCTCCCCCTCTCTTATTATCCCATGTCTAAAACATCCTTTATACCCGTCTTCCTGTATACGAGCTACACCCACCTTTCACTCATTGAACATATACCAGCTAGAATACATAACAGAGCAGCTAGAAATCTAGATGATTTGAATGGGGGGAATAGGGAAGCGAATTGTGAAGCCACTCACTTGATCTCATCTTCGTATCTGTTCTCACTGGACAAAAAAACAGCCCGAGGGTGCGAGGTGAGAGACACAAACAATAGCCTCCTTTAACCACTTCTACAACACCTCATATTTCAGATAATAACTTGTCCAATGTTCAGGTATAACGGGGGAGTGGACCATTATCGAGTGAAAAAGGACGGTCGAGGGATGAGTGTTGATGAGGAATTGTTCTTCAGCAACCTAATAGAACTCGTTGAAGTAAGATATTACTTCCCACCCCGTTTCCTCAACCGATGATCCCCCTTTAAGCTTCCCAACTTATATCCTAATTCCTAACCCCCCCTTTATAGCAGTTTTAAAGTGAGAGTGGACCGAATCAGAATTGGACAAGTTTGTTGTAGGTAGTAGAGATTAGAATTATGGGCATTTTGCGTTTTTGCCGCTCAAAATCGACCCACGCATCACTGAGATATTTTTGTTATGTTGGGAGAACTCATATTTAATCAGTATGTATAAAACAGAATAGAAACAATCGTGATGTTTTACTAACACATTCTGAATATAAGTAGTGAGGTTGACATGTCCATACACAGAAGCAGGACAATGCAAGCCAGCACATTATGAATTAAAACAATGTGTTAGTAAAACACAAGGATTGTTTCTATCCTGTTTGATAAATATTGATCCAGCAGAAATTCTCCCAACATAACAAATGTATCTCAGTAACGGGTGGGTCGATTTAGAGCGGCAAAAACGCAAAATGCTCAGAAAGCTAATCTCTACTACCTACAACAAACTTGTCCAATTCTGATCCGGTCCACTCTCACTTTAACTGTAATCATCTATATTTCTTCCAGCACTATACAGCAAAGAAAGACGGTTTAGTCTGTAATCTACGACAACCAGTTGAGAAAAAGGGGCAGAAGAATTTTAGTGTCAGTCACAAGGCCTTTGCTGAATGTAAGTTGCCAGCTTGTAAATTGTAATTTACCCTGTTGTTATATTATGTCGATATTGATCACACACATTAATATTCGAGATGTAAATTCGAGATGTAGCCCGTTTCGATTTTCGATCCAAGTTATATAAAAATGTGTTGAGATGAGGTAGTAAAAGTCGCCGATGGGTGATCAAAGAGAGTGACATAGTACTGGGAGAGGAGATAGGATCGGGGGAATTTGGAGTGGTATACAAAGGAACCTGTAAGGGGACACCAGTGGCAATTAAGACACTCAGGGAGGCTAAAAACACAGATGAATTCCTCGTCGAGGCTTCATCCATGACGTTAGTAATTAGGCCACATAGACCCCCCCAATCCCAATTGTTCCAGTCGACTAAAGTCCATTTTTTTCAACTGTTCACCCAAAAACTGAAATTTCGTGAAATTTATAATTTGTGTGGTGCGCGCTACACGTTAACATGTGATAAACGTGCAAAACAATTATGCGCACGACTTTGGGGGGTGAACAGTTGAAAAAAAAGGAGTATACACTACCTCCTAATTGTTCCAATTGTTGTTTGTTTCTTTCTCACAAATCCATTACTGCCTTTCATTATTTCGGCGAACACACTGTGTTCCCTCTCCATGGTAACACTCTTTTTCCCCAGAAATCTACGGCATGACAACCTGGTACAGCTAATGGGTGTAAAGTTAGCTCCCCTCCCAATCTACATTATAACCGAGTTTATGGCAAAGGTGAGTCACAGTATTAACCAGGAACCGACGCTTAGTCCTTTATGACCAGGGACTAACCGACTAAACCAGTCACGTGACTAAATAACGAGTTCTGATTGGTTGTTTACATGTTTCGGTTGGTTCGTGTTCACAGTATTAATTTGTTTTGTTCAAACTCGGGGAGGGAGGGTCGAGCAAGTATTAATACATTTGACGGCTCTCAAAAAGTACTCAATCTCAATTAGTTCTCAAGTACTCAATCTCAATTAGTTCTCGAGTTCTAAAGTACTCAATCGTGGTTTGGTTGATATCTCCATCGATCTATTATTATAGAGTCAAGCCACCACTGGTCACTGACAGTCACAATGCAATTCTCTCAAACAGACTGACCAGTGGTCTGTTTGAGAGAATTGTGACTGTGTGCTTAGTGAGCCCCACCAACCGGGTAGCGTTTTTGTTGGGAGAGAGAGAGGGGGGAGAGATTAAATGTATATCTTAGTTTTAAGCTTATAATGCAAAGCAAAGCAAAGCAAGGCGACTAGGATAAATTCAATGTCGGGGTGCTGATATCCCTTTCTCTGGCGTTTCAGCCACGGTCCTTTCGGTACAGATTTCTCTGCAGCATACATGTCACAATTGCCAGTCGTTGGGTGGATTCGGTAACGTTAGACGTAATATCAAATCAAAACAACGGTAGTTATTTGGCGTTAGACGTAATATACATTGACTCTATAGAGGTTTGAGTCATTGTAACATTATCAGATTATCACTCCGCTCTGACAACCGCTCAAGTTGGTACAAATCCTCTATTTCGTGTGATGTCATTGCCTCGGTAGAAAAGTAGGGCTGTTTGATAGTTCCCGTATATGCATTACTTATTTCAAAAGAATCAGCGTCTCCTGGTTTATCTTGGTCCTAGTCAGGGAGGTTATTGGGGCTGGTTTTTGTTATGTTCAAACCTTATTTTTTTAAATAAAAATACAGATCACCCGTGGGGCGCGCGATCTGTAGGCAGAACCTGGCAAGCTGGTTTAGTTATGGGGACTGGTTTAGTTACGGTTGGGCTAAGATACCAAATGCTTTAAATCAGTTTTGGCTCGCACGAAAGGACTAAAACGATCGATTCATACCTGTCCGAGCACAAGAAATCCGCTCCTAAGTATCATTCTATTGGCAGCTGAACTGATAGATATTGTTAGACTTCCGTTTTCATAGATACTGAGACCTGACTCATCAAATGTCATCGCATAATGGCTCCATTCGCCCAGAGACATCATAGTAGTTGTCTCTAAAAGGAGAAGATTTGGAACTACATATTGAATCTGGCTGAATAGAGCAAATGTATAGTTCATTAAAAATTTGTAATTCATTAACTAACCTATTTGGAAATCCCAGGTGTACCAAATCAGTAGATATTTAGTCTTATAAAACCACACACCGATAGATTCGTCGTTATCTCTACCATCACCCGTCGAGTAAGATATAGGGCTCTGTCCATCTTCCGGATCCGGCCAGCTATCATATCTGAGCCAAAATGCGACAGTGAACTCTGTGAAATATCCATCACCTTCGTTAATAATCTGCATGGCATAACTGGTCTTGTCTTGGACCGATGGGAACTGGATTTTGTCCACACAGTCACCTGGAGAGGGATGGAGATCAAAAAATTCTTTAAATATCATTAGATTTTATTTAGTTAATAGATTTCGTAATCGCGACGATATGGTAATATGACAGTAGATAAAAGTCCGGCCAAATAACTAGTCTCTTTAACAAATTTACACTTTTTGGAACTATCCTTTTCTAGCTATCCAGTTACCTGCTACTAAGACACTGTGATAATGCAGAAAAATCAGAAGAACCAAATTGTTTAACATCGCAGCTATAAGATTTGCTATAAGATTTGGTGATGTTTCGCGGGCTTCGTTTGACACGCTTCGAGCAGCTGCAGCTGCTAGTATAATAGATGTGACTGTGTCACCAACTATTAGATATGTATGTTGAGCGTGAATGTGCTAAAAAAGAGTGAATCAGACTAAAAGACTCGAGTAAAAAGAGTCGACTAACAAAGTCAAAGAAGAACTGAATAAAACAGTTGTTTTCCTGTGTTTTTTATGCCCGCCACCCTGGTCCTAAAGGGGGTGTGTTGAATTATGAATTAGACTAAGCTGAGAATAAAAGTGAGTTGGTGATTCAAAAAGAGGGGAATGGAGGGAGAGCGAGCAATAGAAAGAAAAGGAAAGATTTATGTCTTTGGGGGCCCATCGACTTAATTTCTAGACTCCGAGAGGGAGGGGTAGTAGGAAGGACCGAACTGCATCTCTCTTCCCCGCGAAAATTAAAGGAGGGTAAGGTTTGTCCTAGCTTTCTTAGTGCTAGGCGTGGGGTGTGTGGAACAAATCCAGTGTGTATTATGACAGGGTGTTAACATAGCACGTGAGAGAGTGGGAGATATATATATTATATACTCAGGATATATATTACAGAGAGGGGAAATACGTTAAATAACGTATATATCCAGTCAAGTGTTTTGTTATGTTCTGACCTCCCTTTAAATATTTTGTAAAGAAGATTCGGCGCCCGAAAAACAGTCTAGCTAGGCAACAAGAATGTTCACATTAAACCATTTCTCAGGGCTCCCTGACGTTATATCTACAGTCACGGGGAAGAGCAGTGATAAAGTTGGCAGATCAGTATCGGTTTACATGGTACGTATTTTATGGCTTTATCTCTCACATGTGTGTGACATAAAATTGTAAAATTGTAACATAGTTTGTAACATTCTACAGGGACGTGTGTAAAGCGATGGTTTACCTGGAATCAAAAAATGTCATCCACAGGTACAAAAATTTCTAAAACATTCCTGGGGTATTTCAATAGCTTGATCAGAGATATATTACCAATATTCCCACCTCTCAATTCCACCATATTTTCAGAGATCTAGCGGCTGCTAATGTTCTAATCAGTGAGACCGGTCTAGCAAAAGTGTCAGATTTTGGGTTGAGCAGTAAATTAGAACACGTCCAAGCAGGGGGCAAGTTTCGTGTGAAATGGAGTGCTCCAGAAGCCCTAGTAGACAATAATGTAAGTGTGTATTAGAGTTTGTGTATTCAATGACGTATAGAATTGCCTCTCTCTCATTCTCTATCTCCTTCTCTCTCTAACTACTATAACAATTTCTACTTCCTACCGCTACCGAAAGCGATATGTTTATAAATATACTCTCAAACGTTGACCATCCAACCGCTCATTCTTGCTTCACTCCATAATTACTTGCCGTGATTTATTAGGCCAAAGATCCTTATTGGAGAATCTTTTTGGCTAAAAGAGCGCCGAAAATTTTAGACGGCTCAATAATAATTGTTGGCAGACAACAACTAAACGTTGGCGAATATTTGCCTTACAAATTTTGAAATTTGCCTAATTTTCCTTGTTACGCAGTTATTCCTCTATCTTCCTCTCTCTCTCTAGCATAATCCTCTAATTAGTGACCGTGTCCGCGGTCCATTTTGAATGATGAATGAACCATGAAAATATTCCCAACGTACAACCCAAAACGCCCCTAGATGAAGTTGTAGCGCGCGCGTTGAATTGTAAATTAAAAGTACTTTTTAAGCACTTCTTATGCGCGGCACTAACTTTACACACACCTTCCTACGGCTACACTTCACTTTGAGTTTCACATTTTCAGGCCCCTAAAACTCCATATTATACTAATACATAGTGCAGCTTCCGGGTTAAACCCCCAAAACTAACGACCCCGCTCCTTTACAGGATTTTAGTACCAAAAGTGATGTTTGGAGCTTTGGTGTTCTCATGTGGGAGATATATTCATTTGGACGAGTACCGTACCCTCGAATTGTGAGTTATATCTGGATGGCTGATCTTATCTTTTACTACCAGTACCAAAATCACGTCGATGAATAGTTTTTAACACCAACTTTCTCCCCCTCAGCCTCTGCACGAAGTTTTAGAAAAAGTACAAAACGGCTACCGAATGGATAAACCAGAGGGATGCCCGGACGCAATGTACAATATAATGAAGAAATGCTGGTCCTCGAGGGCAGCTGACAGGCCGACATTTGCTACCATTAAAACAAACTTACAAGATATCCAGCCCTTTGTACAATGAACCCTTGTTTTTATCTTTCCAAATATAATGATGTTGAGTCACATGCGTTCTGTTTCTTTCTTTTTTCATCGGGGAAAATTGGTTTGATGTTTGAAATATATGCTGTGTATGCAAGGGACATCAGTAGAGACAAAGGGTGTTTTTAGTATCACAACTGTGAGGTGATATGGATCACAAACACTGACTGAGCTGTGTTATCATTGGTTATGAATTATGATTTATACAACGTTTAGGTATGAACTCATTTTATCAGTAATTATATGCCGAGTTTTAATTTGTTGTTACACACTGGCCACTGGGGGCCATCCAATGAAGACGGCGCCGCTAGACATGTTTGGTAGTTACCACTTCTCTTTGAATTTCACATTTTCAGGCCATTAACATGTGAACTTCATAATGCAGTTTCCGGTTTAAACCCTCAAAACTTGATCTAACGACCCCGTATTCTTTACAGGATTTTAGTACCAAAAGTGATGTTTGGAGCTTTGGTGTTCTCATGTGGGAGATATATTCATTTGGACGAGTACCGTACCCTCGAATTGTGAGTTATATCTGGATGGCTGATCTTATCTTTTACTACCAGTACCAAAATCACGTCGATGAATAGTTTTTAACACCAACTTTCTCCCCCTCAGCCTCTGCACGAAGTTTTAGAAAAAGTACAAAACGGTTACCGGATGGATAAACCAGAGGGATGCCCGGATGCGATGTACAATATTATGAAGAAATGCTGGTCCTCGAGGGCAGCCGACAGGCCGACATTTGCTACCATTAAACCTAACTTACAAGATATCCAGCCCTTTGTACAATGAACCCTTGTTTTTATCTTCCCAAATATAATGATGTTGAGTCACATGCGTTCTGTTTCTTCCTTTTTTCATCGGGGAAAATTGGTTTGATGTTTGAAATATATGCTGTGAATGCACGGGACATGAGTAGACTGAGCTGAGATGGGTGTTTTTAGTATCACAACTGTGATATATGTATGATATCAGCTGTGGTTCACAAACACACTGACTGAGCTATCATTGGTTATGAATTATGATTTATACAACTTTAGGTATGAACTCATTTTATCAGTAATTATATACCGAGTTTCAATTTGTTGGTACATACAAACTGCTGGGGGCCATCCACTGAGGACTGGTGGACAACTTGGCACTCGCGAAGATTTCTGTTTGGTGACCGGCGATGCGTCACGGTCTTAGTTACACCTCGTCCGATCTGAGAATGAAAACAAGATCGGCGCCGCTGCACATGTTTCAGTGTGGGTGGCCCCCGTTATTATTGGATATTAAAATTGTCGTGTTTTAATAACAGTGAGAAAGATGTAGTACATTGTATAACAAAGAGGCAGCGAGAATGCGTCACATCTCTCAAAATCTCTATACCGTCTCTTTCTCAATTGCCGATATCATCTCGTAGAGCATGAGGTAGCTCCTTTCCAAACTCACTCTTTTCCCCAAACAAATTATTATCCACTCTCTCATTCTCTCAAATACTGTACTTTCTATACAATAGCACACAACAGAAGAAAAACAAAACCAAACCAGCTAACACACATTATATATTCATAGTTTTGAAAATCCCGGCTACTTCCCTTTATTGTCACACCCTCTATAAATTACGTCCTGATGCACTGCACCTATACAAATCCACCCCATGCTAACACTAAGACAGCGCCTAACTAGAAACAAAAGAAACCCCAAACAAACATTGTTCACACGACCCCTCTTCACCCGGTAAGAGAGGGTCATCACGACCCCTTCATCCAGAGAGGGGGTCATCACGACAGTTGATGGCTTGAAGGATTCGTTCCCTCATAACTTTTTCACTGCTATATTGTGGTAGCTTGATCATGAACATACAGGTCTCACTCCTGATCAGCCTCTCGTCCCGTCCCTCCGCAGCTGCGATCTTCATTGGGTAGGGTGGCACGTGAGAAGCCTCCATCCCACTTTCCTGGGAGGGGTGGGTGCGTGTTAGTTAGGGGTTGGGGCGTGGGGTGTTAGTCGGGAGGGGGTAGAGGGGGTCGTATTTTAGTTGGAGATGGGGTTTTAGTTTTACTTGGAGTTCAGTTGACTTGAAAATATAAACAAGGCAATACCAGAAGTCAGAACGGTGCTAAAGTCGGATTTTTTGAAGTTGTCACCCCCCTGGGTGACGCGCGAGTTTTTATTTGCGCGTCGGAATCTTGTTTTGGCTCTCAAGCCTTTGTTTCTTGGCCAATTTGGTCAAACCAAAGTTTTACGGACTCCCAAAATTATGCTCTTTCTGGTGATATCCAGTTTTTTGCCCAAAAGTGAGAGCAAGTGGGGGCTGTCACGCGCAAATACGACGCCGCGCGACAAAAGGGGGGTGACAACTTCAAAAAATCCGACTTTA
>AVPN01000100.1:13539-47760 GCA_000695325.1 Pleurobrachia bachei | reverse complement strand
CCAAGAAACAAAGGCGTGAGAGCCAAAACAAGATTCCGACGCGCAAATAAAAACTCGCGCGCCACCCAGGGGGGTGACAACTTCAAAAAATCCGACTTTATAATAGCTTCTCAAAGCCTCTCTTACCTGGCAGGGACACGTGAATGGTATCCTCTCCTGGTTACAAGCGAACTTGATTAACTTCCTCAAATCCTCTTGACTCAAACTCTCAACTACATTCCAAAAGTACTCGATGTGTTTGTCGGATGCTGTTATCCCAACTTGGTAGATTGTGTGAAGTTTGATAAAGGAAATATCAACATGCTGTTGACCGCATATCCTCAACTCAAGATCAGTAGGTCCCAGCAGTTTGAGAGGCTCCAGGGGGACTACAGAGGCCAGACCAGATTGGATGATTGGAATCAGATTGGCTGCCTCCACTTCACAGCTCCTTAGCTCCCTGACAGCCCGTATAAAGTGGTGCAAGTTGCTCCACGTGAGACGAGGGGATCCCGCTTGGAGCACCACTTCTCGCCCATCAAGGGAGGAATAGGTAAACCGGTAGGGGCACCCTAGAGCGCATTCCTCTTCCTCAGAGAAGTGACCTGAACACGTCTTTACGACCATCTCTTTGAACTCTGTCTCACATTTCAGGGACTCCAAATCTCTCAGAAAGTTGAACGTGATGATATCACTCTGTCGTATCCCGCCAGCCTCTTCGTTTAGTAGGCACCTCCAGAAGGGTGCCAGACAGTCTACAGCAAAGGGAACATCACTCCTAATGGCAACACCCAACAAAACTCCAAAGAACCGAAGGAGTGCCTCATTGTCGTAGTCGATATTCCGGGGTGACAGTAGGTAGCGTCCCTTGTTTTCCCCTGCACTCGCACTGGGACACTCCACCAATACGGGGAGGACACTGCTTTGTAGCTCCTGTGCTACAAGCCACATGAAATACCTGAAACTCCCGCTAGTCCCTTGTACAACCTCTCCTGTCAGTTTAACATTAAATGGGAAGATTGGATCTCCTCCGCTGGCTATCTTCACACAGAGCTCTTGGGAGGGTGTTCTGGCAAGCTGCTGTTTAGCCAGTAATGTGACCGTGTTATCAGGGGATCGGTCTGGCTGGTGGACAAATGTAAGAGGGTCGAATATGATTTCAGGTGGTACGCTGTCCCCAGATCTCCTATCAGTCGTGTTGCACACATGGTGTAGGAAGGATAGTTTGATGTCATAGAACAAGATACCTCGGGATCGGACCAGCAGGGAGCCAAGAGAGTGGAATCTGCCTGTATCCAGAGATACAGCCGGTAGGAGATAGTGGGATACGGAGGTATTAACAACTTGGAGGAATGCGAACCGGAGCCTCAGGTATGGAGTTGGGAGGGTAGTCAGGGGTGCGAGATCAGGATCGGAAGTCTCGGTAATTAGTAACTCCTGGGCATAAATCCGGGAAGAACTGACCCCTCTCGCTCTACAGAGCTGGTTGATATAATGAACTAGAGCCCGGTCTGTGGCAGGACTGCAAACTCTCCCCATCTTGTCTAGATAATCTGGATCTACCGGATATACCAGTTGGTATTGGAGATCATGTCCAGTTCCCAGTATACACCGTAACAACTCTACTGGTTGGGTGTTTGCTAGCTCAGTCGCCCAGGCGAGGAATCCAGACAAGGCGAGATTTGTCTCGGTGGAGGGTTCTGGGAGTTTCTCTCCGTGTTCCTTGAACAGAGTGTTTGTTAGGGCAATGTAATCTCCTTGTAGTGTTGACATTAGTCCGTGAAGCAGGTTGAACTCGGAAGTGTTGCTAAACGATGTCTGAAGAGGGAGAGAGCGGTGTTAGTAGAGGGGGAGAGGAAAGCGGGGTTAGTGGTCAATTGAAACAGCTCATTGTAGTATCGTTATTTTTGGAAATTGACCCACCATACAGTCTGAATAACCATCGTTTGAGGCCCATTAGACACCTCAAACAATGCTTATTCAACTTGTGAAAGGGGCCTATAAAAGCCTGCTGGCTACCCCCCACGTACCACGTTCTAACAATACCTCGTTCAGTTTACCCCCCGTGGTGAACTGCACTGTCGGATTTCAATCATTTGACAATAACTAAACCAGTCTTTTCTTTTTTCATCACCCTATTTCCCCAAACTTAGCAAGGTCAGTTGAGTCCCATTAGCTCTCTCTCCTCTCCCCTCAGCTCTCTCCTCTCCCTTCTCCCCTCGACCCCTCTCCCTTTTCTCGCTAAAAGTACTCTATTTCTACTATACTTCGACTCTATTTCTAATGCTGATTCATTTCTACTGCTCTCCCTCTGTTCGATTCTTTTCCTTGAGCTAAACTCTGTTCTGCAGTACTATACTCTAACAATACTTGAAACCTTCCTGACTCCACCCCACCCTATGTACCTTACTGAGCGGTTGTTTTCCCGGGCAACTACTGTACACATCAGTTAGTACTCGCTCTGTGGCAGCGTTTAGCTTTCCTTCTGGTGTCAGCAGCTTGTGAATAGCATACAGCTCCACAGCATTAGAAATCAGGGATGATGTGTCTTCACTGCAGAGAGGGAGGGGGTTAGGGAATAATCTTAATATAGAGAGTTTCAATATACATATTGGACTTGGAAACGGCTGAAGATGGAGGGGTTAGCTAATGATAAATTGATGGGAATTGGGAATGGGTCCTTGGAAGTAGGCACCGACCGACCGAATCAGGATTTATGCTCGTTCCTGATTGACTGAAAACCAGTCAAATGACCTAAATAACGAGTTCTGATTGGTTGTTTACTTGTGTCGGTCGGATCCTGGTAACTTATATTACCTGCACTGGAAGTCAGGATCGAGAGTGACAACACTGTATGCCCGATTGTTATCACTATTCCCACTAACGTCCCCCTTTAGGAACTTGTTGTTATCCAGAGCATCTGTGACCTCCTTAACCTTCTCCTGACAGTTCAACTGAATCACGGCCACCCCCTTACACAACTCCTCCCCTTTCTCAGAGTTAGCAGGGAACTGGTGGGAGGGTACAAATACCTCTACACAGCCGCCATACGTTCGACATAACCGCTCGAGGGCGTTCTCAACACGTTCTAAAATGTAATTAGCAAATGATTAGGGCAATAAGCATATTACTAGGGTATCTCTTAGGTAATTTCATAAATCTTAATTGGGTTGGTGGTGACAGACATCATTATTCTCCCCTAGACCCCGACCCAATGTTGGTATCGAAGACACCTCACACTCTGTGCGCTGGCAAGGGGTTACATCGTTACCAAGACCCAATGAGTGTCTCCCTACATACCTCTACTGTAGAAAGTGGGAAGACCGCACAGCACAATAAGTCTCGAGGTGGGTGATACACTAGTTAGAGTTTCCCTCAGTTGGGTCAGCGAGTGTCTGACACCCTCAGCTCCACGCGCCTGACCATCCACTACATGTCTTAGTATCAGATCACATGTCATGGCCATGTCCATCCATGGGCTGGCCTCCATGTCAGGGGGTGACCTGGTACTGCCTGGGAAATGAGACGACATATCAGGGGGTGATCTGGTACTGCCTGGGAAATGAGATGAGTATCAGGGCGTGACCTGGTACTGCCTAGGTAATGAGACGAATTATAGTGGCGACATATCAGGGGGTGACCTGGTACTGCCTGAGTGAAGGTTAGAGATATAACTATGCTTGGCAAGCTGCCTACTTGCTCTTTCCTTATGCACGTTGTAGAGACGTGCTCTAATAACTCATAACGATGAGTTGTAATGTTCTAACCCTCCTTTTACTTACGAGGCGCCCCCGAAACACAGTCTAGCTAAGAAAAGGATGAGCAGTGTGCTTCACTTACGTCTCTGTTGTTTGACTCGTATTTTCCTTCTCTTAGCGAGCATAGCACCCTTCTCTGTAGAACCAGATTTGCTGCGTTTCACATTCTTCACCTCCTCCAGTTCCCCTGACTCTCCCTGATCCTGGTCTCCTGATGACTTGTCTCCCGCGGGGAGGGTCTCTTTCAACGCGAACACTAACTCAACCAACCCTGCAATTGGGAGTGTTGAGTAACATGACAAGATCAGAAGTCAATATCATGAATATGGGAGATAGTTCGGACTTGTTGATTCTAGTGAATTTGTGCATTTAGTTTGTTGTCTATACGGTCCCAGTTTTGTCGCCGGATTTTAACCTTGGAAGTATCACTGTGGTTTGTGGGGAGTACCTTGGAAGTATGTTGACATTCTGAGGTCCTTGAGTGTGGTTCCAGATCCCTTCCTGCTCATCCCATTTGCCTTGAGTTCTTGGGGGAAGAGGGTCACCAGCTCAGCTTGGAAGGGTTTTAGTTTAGTACTGAGCGCCGCCAGGGCAGGTGTTGTGGGTGGAATCAGCCGAATTAACTCTGCTAGTTGGTGGAATAACAGCTCCTGGAGACGAAGGAATAGATGTTAGTTGGTTAGAAACTAGATACGGGGGACTAGATATTAGGAAGGGAACCGCCCAACTACCACAATGCAATTTCATCTCATTCTTCACTCGTTACCCTTGGTTAGAATATAGCTTATTTCAATGAGAAGTAGACAGAGTAACTCCTTTTTTATTTATCAAATACAAAAAAAGGGGAGGAGAAAGGAAAGCACTGCTAATTCAATGGAAGAACTGACCCCTCTCGCTCTACAGAGCTGGTTAATGTAATGAACCAGAGCCCGGTCTGTGGCGGGACTGCACACTCTCCCCATCTTGTCTAGATAATCCGGATCTACTGGATAGACCAGTTGGTACTGCAGATCATGACCAGTTCCCAGTATACACCTTAACAACTCGACTGGTTGGGTGTTTGCTAGCTCAGTCGCCCAGGCGAGGAATCCAAACAAGGCGAGATTTGTCTCGGTGGAGGGTTCTGGGAGTTTCTCTCCGTGGTTCTTGAACAGGGTGTTTGTTAGGGCAATGTAATCTCCTTGTAGTGTTGACATTAGTCCGTGAAGCAGGTTGAACTCGGAAGTGTTGCTAAACGATGTCTGAAGAGGGAGAGAGCGGTGTTAGTAGAGGGGGAGAGGGAAGCGGGGTTAGTGGACAATTGAAACAGCTCATTGTAGTATCGTTATTTTTGGAAATTGACCCACCATACAGTCTGAATAACCATCGTTTGAGGCCCATTAGACACCTCAAACAATGCTTATTCAACTTGTGAAAGGGGCCTATAAAAGCCTGCTGGTTACCCGCCAGGTACCATGTTCTAACAATACCTTGTTCAGTTCACCCCCCGTGGTGAACTGCACTGTCGGATTTCAATCATTTGACAATAACTAAACCAGTCTTTTCTTTTTTCATCACCCTATTTCCCCAAACTTAGCAAGGTCAGTTGAGTCCCATTAGCTCTCTCTCCTCTCCCCTCAGCTCTCTCCTCTCCCTTCTCCCCTCGACCCCTCTCCCTTTTCTCGCTAAAAGTACTCTATTTCTACTATACTTCGACTCTATTTCTAATGCTGATTCATTTCTACCGCTCTCCCTCTGTTCGATTCTTTTCCTTGAGCTAAACTCTGTTCTGCAGTACTATACTCTAACAATACTTGAAACCTTTCTGACTCCACCCCACCCTATGTACCTTACTGAGCGGTTGTTACCCACCCCCCCCCACTTACCTTGCTAAGTGGTTGTTTTCCCGGGCAACTACTGTAAACATCAGTCAGCATTCGCTCTGTGGCGGCATTTAGTTTTCCTTCTGGTGTCAGCAGCTTGTGAATAGCATACAGCTCCACTGCGTTAGAAATCAGGGATGATGTGTCTTCACTGCAGGGAGGGAGGGGGTTAGGGCACAAATTATCGCCGTTAAGTTATCGTTCTTTACATATCGTTTTAGTTCTAGTTCCCATTACTACTGGGAGTTAATACAGCCCGTAACTTATATAACCTGCATTGGAAGTCCGGATCAAGTGTGACGACACTGTATGCCCGATTATTATCCGAGTTCCCACTAACGTCCCCCTTGAGGAACTTGTTGTCATTCAGCGCATCTGTCACTTCCTTAACCTTCTCCTGGCAGTTCAACTGAATCACTGCCACCCCCTTACACAGCTCCTCCCCTTTCTCAGAGTTAGCAGGGAACTGGTGGGAGGGTACAAATACCTCTACACAGCCGCCATACGTTCGACATAACCGCTCGAGGGCGTTCTCAACACGTTCTAAAATATAATTAGCAAATGATTAGGGTAATTAGCATATATTACTGTCTTAGGTAATCTCTTAAATCTTAATTGGGTTGATGTCGACAAGAATATCATTATTCGCCCCTAGACCATGACCCAATGAGTGTTTCCCTACATACCTCTACTGTAGAAGGTTGGAAGACCGCACAGCACAATAAGTCTCGATGTAGGCGAGACACTTGTTAGAGTTTCCCTCAGTTGGGTCAGGGAGTGCCTGACACCCTCCGCTCCACGCGCCTGACCATCCACTACATGTCTCAGGATCAGATCACATGTCATGGCCATGTCCATCCATGGGCTGGCCTCCATGTCAGGGGGTGATCTGGTACTGCCTGGGAAATGAGATGAGTATCAGGGGGTGATCTGGTACTGCCTGATGGCGACATTGATATGGTTGGCGTTATTCTGTTACAACCATGCTTGGCGAGCCTAGCTACCTATCTGATCTTTCCTAATACACGTGGTGTATTAGGAAAGAGCAGACGTGTTCTCATAACTTATAAGTAATAACGTATAAGCAACAACTCGTGTATACCTAACGATGAGCTGTGTACCTATGCTAATGCTAGATGAGGCACTATAAATAACTTCACTTACGTCTCTGTTGTTTGACTCGTATTTTCCTTCTCTTAGCCAGCATTGCACCCTTCTCTGTAGACCCAGATTTGCTTCGTTTCACATTCTTCACCTCCTCCAGTTCCCCTGACTCTCCCTGATCCTGGTCTCCTGATGACTTGTCTCCCGCGGGGAGGGTCTCCTTCAACGCAAACACTAACTCAACCAATCCTGAAAATGGGAGTTGTTGAGTAACACCAAGATCAGAAGTCAATATATGAGAGAGATTTAGAACTTGTTGATACAAATAATTTGTGCATTAGTTTGTTGTCTGTACGGTGCCAGACCCAGTTTTGTCTCTAACCTTGGAAGTATGTTGACATTCTGAGGTCCTTGAGCGTGGTTCCAGATCCCTTCCTGCTCATCCCATTTGCCTTGAGTTCTTGGGGGAAGAGGGTCACCAGCTCAGCTTGGAAGGGTTTTAGTTTGGTACTGAGTGCCGCCAGGGCTGGCGTTGTGGGTGGAATCAGCCGGATTAACTCTGCCAGTTGGTGGAATAATAGCTCCTGGAGACGAGGGGGAATACAGATGTAAGGACCCTTGGTTAGAACTTAGAAGGGAACCACCCAACTACCACAATGAATTTCTTGTTCATCTCATTCTTTACTCATTACCCTTGGTAAGAATAGAGCTTATTTCACAAAAGGGAAGTCCTTCTGCCAATTCAAGACTTGTACCTTGATAGAGTGAGGTAGGTCGACCCGCCGTAGTACCCTACAAATGCTCTCTGCACATCCCAGTAGCACAGTGGTGTGGGTCCGGGACGTGTTTGCCAGTATTATTATACTTTCGATGTAGGAGGTTCCCAGGCAGAACTCAGAGGGAATACTATGCACGTTCACCTGGGGGATGAAGGGGTATTAGGGGTTTTTATTCGGGTGAATAGTGGTGCTTTCTTGAATATTGATACAGAGAGGGAGGGAGAGAGGGTGAGAAGTAGCAAAATGATATAGAGAGATGATACTATTTCCTGGCTACTTCACCTCATAGACTTAAAACAAGCATACTTAGAGGGAGAGAGAATGAGAGAGAGTGAGAGAGGGAAGTGATGTGACACAATTTGTTCTAACGGAAAATGATTTCATAGTTGATACCCCTCTCTCAGAGAGAGTCTCTCTGTACTTAACTGTTAACTTATATCATGTTAAATGTTTTATATCATGATGTATATCATGACATATATCATGTTTTAAGAGAGAGGAAGAGAGAGAGAGAGAAACAGCGCCAATATACCTGTATAGGGGGAGCTGGCGTGCTTGAGATGGTCCTCACATGAACCTTATCAAATGGTATCATGACCGTGGGGAACCTAGCTATCCCCTGAATTGACACCGCAGTAGGTTCCTGGTATGCTGAGCTATAAGTAGTACTGTTGTAGGGGTAGTGTATCACTTCCTGTCTCAGTGGTTGTCCATCACGGGCCAGGCCTTGGATTCCATTATGGGCAAATATTCGAACCCAGGGGCACTTGGGGTAGCTGTCCGAGCTCTTTTCGTCCAAGGAAGTGACCCTACAGGAAACGTAGAGGAACGCAGCGCTGTTGAATTGAACATCGTAACTTGTTTTCATATCCGATAATCGTACAGTGTCAAGCATAAACTTGTTTGGGGACTCCTGCGGGATAGTTGAGGTTGTGTTAGTAGAACACAAGGTTTGTTTCTATTCCGAATGTCTAACCCATGGCTATGTCACTCCAACATTGAACAATACCGAGTGCAACTCAGCTCTGTTGCATCACCACATGGTGCACTCAGCGTACCCGTTGCCGAGAACAAAACTCGACCTTTCTATCCTCGCGGGTGTTACATCCTGAGGGGACGCTAAGGTTCGGACACCCTTATTTGACCAATTAATTAAAATAAATGAAAATTGAAGACACCAGAAGCGTTGGTCTTTCTACAACTGTACAGGACATATAATTTAGTTACTGTTAATTAGTTAATACCTCTAAACCTATTTCCTGTTATTAGATAAATGACATTGGATTTACTACGGATAATCCTAGTGGCTGGTGCCATTACATTCAACAAAGGAGCCGAATCAGGTAACGAAGTTCACTGCTACAATTCCCTGTCCCTAATTCTTCTCTGCATAGAACCTCTATAACAGTCTACCTCTACATCAAACAACTTCCCTAACCACTTGATTCCCTAACCACATTCCCTCTCTTCCAGGCACAATTACCCTCCACATAACATGTGATGTGTCGGTACAAACGGTGGTGATTGATGGTGTGGAATATACCGGCAACCTTCCAAATACCCCACACTGGTACCTAACAGATACTATCGCTTTACCGTCAACTACAAACTACATTGCCGTGGCATGTAAAGATGATCTCTCTGATTACGCGGGATTGGTTGCAACAATACCAGAGCTGGGTATCTACAGTGGCACAGAGAGCGGGTGGAAATGTGTCAAGCAAGACCAAGTGGAGGATTGGTGGGGATGGGGTGTCGATACATCGTCCTGGAGTGTGCAGGTAAGTAAACAGCCAATCAGAACTCGTTATTTGGGTCACGTGACTGGTTATCAGCCAATCAGGGACCAGGATTTCCTGACTCGATCTAGTTCCCTTTTTAACCCCTCCCCTCTCCAGGCTACAGGTAAACCTAAGTTATCTGACTACCCTGATGCTGACTGGATTTGGGCAGTGGATACTTCTGGGGACGTATACTGCCGTCTTACACTTCTTACCAAGCCTAATACAGGTATTGCAATGGTATTCAATACCCTCATCTAGCTTGATCAATGGCCTTATCTTTTATTGTCTGTCCGAAGCTTTTCATTAAACCACGATTCAACCCCATTCAACATCTCATATCATAGGCAAAATTTTCATCATTACCTTAACTTAGATATAAAACATCGCTTTAGAGCCAAGGTGCAAAACCCTCAACCATCCTTTTACTTGTCTTGTTCGACCAACAAAACAACCTTTTACCCCCCCCCAATTAACTTACGTTTAGTACTTTGCAGAACCGTCCTGTCAGAGAGATGAGTGATGATTCATCATGTCCCACGTTCTGTATCATCTTATCCAAGGCATCCCTCAGTCTGCTACTATTCCCGTAGAACAGCCGGGATGGAGAGAGGGAGTTATACTCGAGCACCTCTGGAGCACCCAGGGAACACGCCTCAGAGAGGGGTGGTACAGTTCCGTTCGGTTGAGGACCCCGGAGTAGTTCCTTGGAGAGCATGGAGAGGTATTCCGTGTTAGGGGGCTCTAAACACTCCGCAGACTAGGGAAAGAAAGAGAGAGGTTAGTGTTATAGCCCAGTTGGGACTTGGGTAATGTTCTAACCCTACTTTAGAAAGAGGGTTCGAGAGAGGGTCTCGGAACAAGGCAAGACCAGTTATGGCTGTGGTGTTTTGTAAATAAGGGGGGTTTCAGTTCGAAAGGTCACCTACCAGACCAGTTAGTGGTAGACTCATGGAGGAAGAACCACACGACTCTGTCTCCTCAGCGGGTGAAGTAGTGTGGCTGGGGGTTCGGGAACTTAGTTGTCGGGGTAGTTTGAAGAAGGGACGGGGGTTCTCAACCAATGCAAGGAGAGCTGATCGGCAGTAGAGGTTAGCTAGAATACTCTCATGGTGTAACATCTGCCTGTAAATTGGGGCGAAAGTTCAGTGATCTGTCTGGGAGTGAGAAGACAATGCCCTACTACATGGTGCAACTTAGTCTGTGCTATTCGTACAGTCTCCGCGCTCAAAAACGGGTTCAATCGTGAACTATTCAATATTTAAATTATTACTTTTGTAACTGTGCCCGTAAGCACAACCACGGAACACACTCCGTGGCATCAGTCTGTAGAATCTGTTCAGGGGTTTTGTGTCGTGTTCGAAGTGTTAGTAATCCGTTGTCGGTGTGAACCAGTGCTGATACTGGTTTACCAATAACTGCAGGTGCTGCAGCTATTGCAGGTCGTCTGGCTCGAGTACTGGGAGTCATGTCATGTGTTAAGATGTTAGTATGTCATATTGTGTTATGAAAACATGTCAGTAGTGTTCATGTTAGTGTCATGTTAACACTGTACTCTCGATTTTAACATTGTACTGGCGTTGTTAGGTGTGATGTGTTAGTTAGTTTTACTGTGTTAATTATTGTGTACGAGGAGATTACGCTGTTACAGTAGAGGAGATCTGATCTTCTACAGCTTCGAATGTCACCTAGTTAACCAAGTTACTAAAGTGCTGTCAGAGCATTGGCCTGACCCATTCTCGTTTCGAGAACTGTGGTCAGAGATTGGCCTGGCAGCTAAAGTGAGTATACCTGTGAACAACGCAGTCCTTCACGTTTACATTGCACGTGCTTGCAGCACTCATTTGGTGATGTATGGGCCTCTCTAGCACCGACAGAGGATACCAATATCTCACCAGGATACCCTCTTGCCTTAGATAGGCTTCAACTTGTACCAACTCGTTTGACTGTTTAAAGGCATGGTGGGTCAGAGCTTGCGAGGCTTGAAATGGACCCAATGGGGTATTTAAAAACAAAACTATCGCTCTCCAGTTGATTATAATAATAATTGATAAAGCAGCTGTTTAACTTACAAAGTCGACAGCTAGCACAATTCCATGTAGGCCGTATGTGTAGTGCATTCCCCTCACACTAAATTTGTGGGTGTCGTTCGGATCAGGTTTTATCACTACTGTCATGCCAGTTCTGATGCGATCTGAAAATGAGGAGTCAATGAGTCGTTCCCTAACTTATGAAATCAAAAGCCGTCCATGAGAAAAGGAAGTAAAAACGTGGCGAGAGAGAAGCATAGGGGCAGGGTTTTTTTCTTCTGTACATTCACCACAATAGAAACTGCTTACCCCCTAGTTCTACGGGCAGAATTCTGCAGAATTTAGGCATTATTACGCCTTTTATTTTCAGGCCCAATGAATGCACAAAGCGTAATTCTGCCCATCGAACAAGGGGGTAAATCATATTTCATGTGTCCCGCCCTTTTGCAGGGACACCTCACTAGCTTTTCTTACAATTTCTACATGCTATCTTTCTCTCTATCTCTCTCCCTTCCTCTCTCACTCCACATCTCTCTTTCTAGCGATCACCTCACTACACTGTTGTTGTAGAAGAATCACCTCATTTTGCAATTATATGTAGATTTACACCGTGCTGGTCCGTATTGTTACAGTTACACACGCTTATCTAGAACGATCTCTGCATTATTAATCATCTTGTTACTCTGTCTCATCCAGGGACTCATTCTCTCCTACATGCATCTTATTTAAAGTGATCGATGCGTATAGCATTTTACTCCTCTTTCTTTCTTGCTCGTTTTTGGGAAGGCCTAAAGTCCTCTATTCAGCTCAATATATACCAGTTTACACTGTCCATTGGCCGATATAGAACAAGGTGTAGTGGTAACTAGAACCATCCCGTAACCATGGCAACATCTCCTTACCTATGGTAAATTTAGCTAAATCCTCCTTTATATCCTCGAGTGTAGGCAGGACAAGATCCTTGGGGCGACCCCCGTTGTCTTCATAGAGAAAGTCTACCGTTTGACATGCTATCTCCGTCATGCCGAGCAGGAGAGCTCCTTTTATCTGTTCTAGACCTGATCTTCGTTCTTGCTCGTTCCGGAATCTCCTTCTAATCACCGGGAATACCTGGGACAGGGGGGGGGGTGAAGTTTAGGGAAGGTTTATATGGGTGATATTGAGGTAGGTATGGTTAGAAGATATCGTGAAGTAATAGTGGGATGTGGCCTGTGGGGAGTGTGGTTTTTATTGTCTCATATGAGACCCTCCTCTTCGCACCGGGCCTGTCGTTCGGATCAGGTTTTATCACTACTGTCATGCCAGTTCTGATGCGATCTGAAAATGAGGAGTCAATGAGTCGTTCCCTAACTTATGAAATCAAAAGCCGTCCATGAGAAAAGGAAGTAAAAACGTGGCGAGAGAGAAGCATAGGGGCAGGGTTTTTTTCTTCTGTACATTCACCACAATAGAAACTGCTTACCCCCTAGTTCTACGGGCAGAATTCTGCAGAATTTAGGCATTATTACGCCTTTTATTTTCAGGCCCAATGAATGCACAAAGCGTAATTCTGCCCATCGAACAAGGGGGTAAATCATATTTCATGTGTCCCGCCCTTTTGCAGGGACACCTCACTAGCTTTTCTTACAATTTCTACATGCTATCTTTCTCTCTATCTCTCTCCCTTCCTCTCTCACTCCACATCTCTCTTTCTAGCGATCACCTCACTACACTGTTGTTGTAGAAGAATCACCTCATTTTGCAATTATATGTAGATTTACACCGTGCTGGTCCGTATTGTTACAGTTACACACGCTTATCTAGAACGATCTCTGCATTATTAATCATCTTGTTACTCTGTCTCATCCAGGGACTCATTCTCTCCTACATGCATCTTATTTAAAGTGATCGATGCGTATAGCATTTTACTCCTCTTTCTTTCTTGCTCGTTTTTGGGAAGGCCTAAAGTCCTCTATTCAGCTCAATATATACCAGTTTACACTGTCCATTGGCCGATATAGAACAAGGTGTAGTGGTAACTAGAACCATCCCGTAACCATGGCAACATCTCCTTACCTATGGTAAATTTAGCTAAATCCTCCTTTATATCCTCGAGTGTAGGCAGGACAAGATCCTTGGGGCGACCCCCGTTGTCTTCATAGAGAAAGTCTACCGTTTGACATGCTATCTCCGTCATGCCGAGCAGGAGAGCTCCTTTTATCTGTTCTAGACCTGATCTTCGTTCTTGCTCGTTCCGGAATCTCCTTCTAATCACCGGGAATACCTGGGACAGGGGGGGGGTGAAGTTTAGGGAAGGTTTATATGGGTGATATTGAGGTAGGTATGGTTAGAAGATATCGTGAAGTAATAGTGGGATGTGGCCTGTGGGGAGTGTGGTTTTTATTGTCTCATATGAGACCCTCCTCTTCGCACCGGGCCTTCGGCCCGGTGCGGCTACGTGAGGCCGCGTAGCGGCCTCGCGTAGCATCTCGGTTGCGCTATGTACAGTGTACACTGTACAATCAGTGTAGGACAAGGTTTTTAGAGGATTTACAGTAAGGTAATAGTGGGATGTGGTAGTTTGTCAGTGAGTAGGAGGGCCATGACAGGTAGCCCAGGTAGCAGCTCGTGTCTTGAGAGAGAAAAATAAGGTTACCAGCTGGACAGTGGACACATGAGGTGAATCTAAGAGTTATACACAGAAAGAGAGGGGAGAGTGAAAGAGAGAGTGAGAGAGAGAGATAGAGAGAGAACAGCAGCTTCACTTTCCCTTTCTTTTAAACGAAACTTGATCCATACAAGCCCTATACACACTGCCTATGTACATTGCTTTTCTCTATCTTGGGGCTATCAGCTATCTTTCTAGTTGCTAATAAATCGCCTCATTCTCAGAATCACAATGTTTCATTCTGAGTAACCAACTGTAGGTTAGGGTTGTTTTTTGGGTTTATTAGCCCATATCTAACCATTTGACGAACTGTTTGATTTCACAATTATTGTACAATGTGCTTCCTCTTTTTTCCCCTCTCTCTCACTCTCTCTCTCTCCCTTTCTCTCTCTCACAAAAAATACACGCCCCCTCAGTCTTCACTTCCCGGTGTGTAATATATTTGTTGTCGTATCACTGTGTGTGCCTCATAAAAAACCCGACGTCCCCAACTACACGCACTCACCTTCAGGCATGACTGAAAAAGGTATTGCTTTTTAATATTCTCAAATAGCTAGACTCGGCAAGCTGTCTCTAGAGCTTTTTAGAGCGTGTGCATTTTGAAAGTACACTTCACTGAAATCGACTGCCTAATATGTAGTGACAGCTCAATATTGTAGAACCACTGAAACATTTTAAAATACTGAAGCTTCATATGAATCGTTAGCAGTAACACCGTGTCTAGTAGAGTAGAACGCACTCTAACTCTAACCCTTCTAACCCACCAGACATGATTCAACCGACTCTAGGAGGTCTAATAGCTGTTACCCTCCTCTACCTGCCTATACTCTATGTAGCGATCTACAAGTGGAATGTGCTCCTTCTAGGATCAGTCGGTATTTTGGTTTACATATGGACTCACTCTCTATTCACACGTGGCGTAGTTTGGAACAAAATCACACCTTTCCAAATCAGGAAATCAGCCAGGATATCAGTTCAGCGGGTCAGGGATTGACGAGGGTAGGGGGATTTGTTAAGTTGCTGGCCAATATATAATGCATGGTACTGTTATTTGTTACAGACGTGATGGAAGAAGACTTTTTCAATTTAGGTATGTTCAGGTGCCTTTATTTGTTGTAAGTGTGTGTGTGAGTGTGTGTGAGTGTTTGTGTTCGAGGAATTATTTTATTGAATTTTCGCGTGAACATACGAGGAGAACTTTCAGCGGCTATTGCCCTTATCTGTGGGGTCTCACCAGCCTCCTGCTTATTCTCCTCTTTCTCCTTCTCAATCCAGTAGTTGACCCTCGCCATATACTCTTCATCCTCACTTTTGTTCCGTGCCATCCTAGCCCTGTTCCGTCTCAAATAATCACCATCGTATCTGTTAACCTCAAACAATCGTTCGTAATGGAAATCATCAGGTTGGTATCCGTACAGCTTTCCCTTGAAGTTGCTGATGAAATTTTCAGTTGTGGGTGAGAATAGAGGTTTTACGTTTCCCAAGCTATCGGTTCGAGTCCAAACCGGTCGGTAGGTGTTCCGCTCCTCGTCCTTTTCGTATCGTAAAACAGGCTTCGAGTTCTCCCGAACAGTTGAGAATTCCAGAAGGTTGATATAATCACCAAGGGCCATCATCTGGTTCATATTTCCGTTATCAAGCAGTTGTCTCCGTCTCTCGTCAATTCCAGTGGGTGTCAATAGATCCGTTCCAGTAGAAGTTTGAGGTGGGTTTTCCAAGTCTAGGTCAGTCAGTTCTTGTCGAGCTAGTTCCGTTCTGTAATCGTCGTAAAACGTCGGTGTGGATTTGTATCTTTTTCTGTTTTCTGTGGATTTGAACCGTTTTCTGGTCTGATCAGTTGTGTTAATCTTCTAAAGAGAGGGTGAGGTGTGGGTCAGTCAATTATATATCGGTCTATGATAAATGAGGACAGAATGTCCATGACAGAATGTTCATGATCCCCTAATCAGGAGAGAAAACAACACATACCCGTGCTTGGAACATATCTTCATTCTTCTTGTATACAGCTCGTTCATAATTCTTCTTTGCTCGGACAGCCTCCTCCATCAGCAGATGCTTCTTAGCCTGAATCTCAGCCTCCTGGGCTGCATCTTCGAAGAAAGCTGAGGAGAAGGGGGGACATTAGATATATATTTCTCTTTTGAATAAAGAAGAATAGTTTGAATATTGTAATGAGGGATCGGCGCGGTGGTTTGAACATGAAGCAACTCTACAAAGATGACTAGACAGAGATTGATATCAGTTAAAACAGTGCATGTGTCGGCCGTCAAGTTGAGTTAATGGGGCCGGTAGGGGATGTGCACAGAGACAACACTTACATTTCAGAGTGGTGACATCAGCCTCAATCTCTAGAGAAACCTTGAGACCGCTATCTCGGAGGGCTCCGTCGAGACGTTTTAGAGAATCCTCCGCAAGTCTCAACCTTCTCTCCAACTTTATACGTTCTCGTTTCTCCATCTGGTATAAAATTTACAATTACACACGTTTGAAATCATGAATGATATTGTTTAAGTAAGTTTAATTTCAGCTAACAAGTTGTTTTCCGGAAGTTTATGTGTCCCGTTTTTCCTTAGGCTTTTTTCAATTTTTGGAGTATATAATCAGTAAATGTGTCTTTTTTGTTCGAAGTGAGTCAGGATATTTACAATCTTGGTGTACCGCTCTGAATCTGGGCAGTGTTGGACTCATGTCAATGATCCAGCCCTGTCTGGACTGAGCGGTATACTAAAAACCCTTTATTATTATTATTATTATTATTATTGAATGAATATGTAGGGCTGTTTTTAGTATGAACCTTCTGTTTTGAAACATATCGATCTGTTTACCTTTGCTTCCCATGCTCTAACAAGGAGAGAGTAGTTATCCTGCCTCTGTTCCTCTAACTCATCCTCCAGAACAGTATCCTCGTCATCAATAACACTGCCTAAAGATATAGGATACTGAGTAACACGAGTATAATGGGGGAAGTGGGTCATCAATAACACTACCTAATAAATACGGGAAGTGAGTCACAAACAAGCACTAATATAAAATTGGAAGTGGGAGGTCTTGTTTACCTGTCGTGTGTTGTATGATCTGCTAACTCACCTCTGGTGTTAGGTCCAGTTTCGATCATTGATACATAGCAAGGTGGCAGTTTACACCTACTACTGGTCCCCGTACAATACTCGGGGGGAATCAACTGGGGTGGGGCATCATGCAGTGGTACTTTGGGCATCTGAGAGCTGGGGACACGTGACCCATTATTACCACCCGAGCTATCACTGTCTGTCTCACTAAATGCCCCCACTGGGAGAATATCACTTAGACGTTCCTCACTAGCTGCTGGGCTGACTGCTGGGGTAGACTCGCCGGAGGCACCTTGGGTGTAGCGGAATGGGTGGGTTCCAAAGTTAGCACGGACCTTCACCGCCTGAGAGAGAAAAACGGGGGTAGACAAAGAGAAAAAGGGTAGATATAGGGGGTAGATATAGGGGGATTTGGAGTAATTTAGTAAATTAATCTCTTACTGACTGGTTGTATTATCCCACATTATAAACTCTCTCTCTCTATTGATCCAAATGCCTCTCTCTCAGATCGTACCTTGCGGTGAATATGGATGACAGGGAAGAGTCCAGCGGGAACATCCTTCTGTTCCCCAGTAAGAAGGGTGCCATTCAGTGTGAAATATACTGTACCCACTGCCGGGTTGTCTTGTACCCATCCTATACCCGCCACATCACCAACCTAGAAACAGAGAGAAGGGTTTGGAACAATCCAATATAAGTGTTACCTTGACAACCCAATATGCTACGTTGACAACCCAATATGCTACCGTCTGCGGCAAAAAAAACGTCCTCCCTAAACCACCATAGTTGCCGATATGGTGGAGGGCTGTAACTTGGCAGGCTTACTCTATGAGATAAATAAATAACTTTTCCAAAATTTCAGACCTCTAGCTCAAAATTCATTTTTTTGATAGGAATGAACATTGCTATTCATTCCAGGAATAAAAATTTTCCGGTCCAAAACCTAACCAATTATGTTTGGCTATCGATTAGCTTTCCAATGCGACCGAGAACAGTTAAATTGGACAACCACAAGAGACACAGTGTCATGTTTCTTAAAGTTAGTCAGGTCTTGTGATCGTCACCGAATCGTTGAGTGGTCATTATTACGAATCGGTATAAGTGGTAGAGAATCACGTATCACGGCTGCTAATGAGGGATGACGATGCTGATTGAACTTCAAGAAGACCTGACTAACTTTAAGAAACATGACACTGTGTCTCTTGTGGTTGTCCAATTTAACTGTTCTCAGTCGCATTGGAAAGCTAATCGATAGCCAAACATAATTGGTTGATTTTTGGACCGGAAAATATTTTCTTCTGGAATGAATGGCAATGTTCATTCCGATCAAAAAAATGAATTTTGAGCTAGAGGTCTGAAATTTTGGAAAAGTTATTTATTTATCTCATAGAGTAAGCCTGCCAAGTTACAGCCCTCCACCATATCGGCAACTATGGTGGTTTAGGGAGGACGTTTTTTTTGCCGCAGACGGTACCTTGACAACCCAACACAATGTTACCTTGACACTGCAGTTAAGCCTGATACTCTTCCACGCCAGGATGGTAGGCCCACAGTAGTGATATGCCCGACCGTTGCTATGGAAGAGGACCGTCCCACTGGGATTGGTCCAGGAAGTTGACGAGTTGGTTGGGGCTGGGGGAGCCAGACCAAAGGAGAACACATTGCCCCCCTGGTCATCGGGAGTGTCGCCACATTGGAGTAGCTGCACTTCGTAGTAGTATGATGTCGCCTGTATGAGAGTTGAAAGATTAAGCAGATTGATGTCGCCTGAATGAGAGGGGAGGGGAGGGTTATTGGAGGGAGAAGGTAAGGAGAGGGAGATGGTAAGTAGAGGGTAAGATAGATAAGAGGGGAAGTAGAGGGGTAAGTTGAGGGAAAAAGAGAGTGTAAGTAGATGGAGAGAAGGGCAAGTTGAAAGGGGGAGGGTTAGCTTCAACTGGTTTACCAGATAAGAGGGCAGGAGAGACTAACAATACTGGTTAGAAAACTAATCAAAAAAAACAACATACTGCTGATGGGATGCGGCTGTTAGCATATACGAAGACCCCCTTGGGTTGCCCGGGGGGAGGGGTCACATCACCGAGGAAATGTAGACTCGTACTAGACTGGGAGAAGATGGTTCCCCTAACTATCGGGTAGTCACAGTTACTCTCCCACTTTGTCTGCACCTGCTGGAGGGGGTAGGTTGTTTAGAACAAGCAACACCAAGAAGGTAACTACTAGGTAACAACTGCTACTAGTACGAAAAATATCCTTTGTTATGTGTTCACTTTATAATACCTGTGGCTGCTTTTTGGGTAGGGGAGGTGGTGGAGGGTGTGCACAGTCATGATAAACCATCCTCAGGTGTTCACAAAGGGCCTCGACAATAGACAACCGATTACCTGGGGGCAACAGGGAATATTACAACTGGGTATCAAGAATGATCCGGGAACGGAAACAAATCTATTATATATATCGAATTTTCTATCGTGTAGAAAGTGTATAGTTCAACAAGTTGTTCCATACCGGGAACCGACCGACACAAGTAAACAACCAATCAGGGACCAGTATTTCCTGATTCGGTTCCTGTTCCTTACCTGAGCTACACTCATGAGCTATACTGGACATGAGCTCTGTGATATCGTTATTGTATGAGAGGAACTCATCGGCAAAAAGGGGATCCCGCACCTCCAGACTCAGCACCATGAACGCACGGGTTCTCAACTCTGCTAGAATCCTGCATGGAGTGAGTTAATAAAAAAGCGGCGCTTTATTGGTTCGGGATTGGTTCCTATCGATCCTAGTGTTGAAATCATTATCACGTGCCTAGCCCTTTATATTTCACACACTTCTCACCTGCAGGCAATATGGGCGTTACTAGATGCATCTCCTGTGACGGGTTCAGGTGGTAGAGCCAGCTGAATAAACATGTGAAGGTGCTCCACGAGCTGTCCGGTAATATTCAAACTATCAATCGGCAAGACCTCCTTCCGTGGTGGCATCAACCTTGCCATGGGACAGCTAACCTCCTCCCCGGCCTCACTCTGAACACTAGCCACACCCTGCCTCTCGGACAGGGCCGTCACCACTCCCTCGCTGACCACCTCACCCTTTATCTGGACGTGGGATCCGGTCCTAATGTACTCCTTAAACCCTCCCAAAGCTGCCATCACCGCCATGAGTTGCCGGGCTCTGCCGAGGAGATTAGGTGAGGAGGAGGGGCTGGTGGCTGCAGTCTGGAGATCTTGGATGAGCGAGCTGCCTTGGGAGAGAGTCTCACCCAGAACCTGCTCGATGGCACGAGTCCAAAGAACGGAGCTGTCAGTAGTTGTCAGGAGTGCATGGAGTAGGGATATCACTTTACTGGCGAGAGAACTGGCTACTTGCCCGCTGATAAACGGCCGCACCGGATCATTCCTCAGTATCTCCCTGTTTTTCTCATAACAAAGGTGTTCTGCGTTCTGGTTTCTCTGCTCCGCTCCACCTCCCCCTCCTCCACTCTCCTCACATGTCTGAGGCTCTATGGAGATGATAAACCCACTCGCTGCCCATTTAGCAGCCTTCCTGGCACACACCCGGAACTCATCTGTAATCAGCTCAGATTTACCGGTTTGGCTCATGGACCTATCCATTTGGATTATTTTCTCCATGTACGTGGTCTGTGAAAAGAGGCGGGTATCAGCACTAATTAGCGGCTGAATCACCTCGTGGGGTTGTTGGTTGGGCCTCTTGTGGATGTAAACCGTTACCTTTTGGTTGAACCCTATCGTCTTATTGGCCTCACCCTGATCAGTCGACATCTCAGATTTAGAGCTCACAAGGGGTGTTGTGATCTGGATAGCATCTCCAGGAGACCCAGGTACTAGATACTCTCCTAGTTTGTTAACCAGGAGTCGGATTATCTTGGTGGACGGACTCCCTGGTTCATCTTCCTCAGTAGGAAGTGTGACAATACAGCTCTGGCTGTCTGACAAGAGGGGCAATGCCAGTCGAAGGAGTTGGAGTACTGTTAGAACCAATTTGGGAGAGGGCCGGTGATCCACTAGGAGGTAGAGAAGGTGGGAGACACACACTGCTTGGGAGATGATAGCCTTACCAAGACGCGTCCTGTGAGATAGAGAAGATAAATTGTGAATCTATGAGTGTTTTTGAAAAATATTCTACAGTTTATACGAGTTATTCAGTAACATTACAAGATTTTAGATTACAAGATTAAAACGCCACACCCTGCCTCTCGGACAGGGCCGTCACCACTCCCTCGCTAACCACCTCACCCTTTATCTGCACGTGAGATCCAGTCCTGATGTACTCCTTAAACCCGCCCAGTGCTGCCATCACCGCCATGAGTTGCCGGGCTCTGCCGAGGAGATTAGGTGAGGAGGAGGGGCTGGTGGCTGCAGTCTGGAGATCTTGGATGAGCGAGCTGCCTTGGGAGAGAGTCTCACCCAGAACCTGCTCGATGGCACGAGTCCAAAGAACGGAGCTGTCAGTAGTTGTCAGGAGTGCATGGAGTAGGGATATCACTTTACTGGCGAGAGAACTGGCTACTTGCCCGCTGATAAACGGCCGCACCGGATCATTCCTCAGTATCTCCCTGTTTTTCTCATAACAAAGGTGTTCTGCGTTCTGGTTTCTCTGCTCCGCTCCACCTCCCCCTCCTCCACTCTCCTCACATGTCTGAGGCTCTATGGAGATGATAAACCCACTCGCTGCCCATTTAGCAGCCTTCCTGGCACACACCCGGAACTCATCTGTAATCAGCTCAGATTTACCGGTTTGGCTCATGGACCTATCCATTTGGATTATTTTCTCCATGTACGTGGTCTGTGAAAAGAGGCGGGTATCAGCACTAATTAGCGGCTGAATCACCTCGTGGGGTTGTTGGTTGGGCCTCTTGTGGATGTAAACCGTTACCTTTTGGTTGAACCCTATCGTCTTATTGGCCTCACCCTGATCAGTCGACATCTCAGATTTAGAGCTCACAAGGGGTGTTGTGATCTTGATAGCATCTCCAGGTGACCCAGGTACCAGATACTCTCCTAGTTTGTTAACCAGGAGTCGGATTATCTTGGTGGACGGACTCCCTGGTTCATCTTCCTCAGTAGGTAGTGTGACAATACAGCTCTGGCTGTCCGACAGGAGGGGTAATGCCAGTCGGAGGAGTTGGAGTACTGTTAGAACCAGTTTGGGACTGGGACGGTGATCTACTAGGAGGTAGAGGAGGTGGGAGACACACACTGCTTGAGAGATGATAGCCTTACCAAGACGCGTCCTGTGAGAGAGAAAATAATGAAAATGTGGTGAAAAGGGAAATGTTGGAAATATTTGACAGTTTCTATGAGTTATTCATTAATAATATAACATTAGAAGATTACGAGATTACAAGATTAAGAGATTAAATAACATACTTGCTCAAGTTAAGTAGTAGTGAGAGAACGTTGTGTAGAATCTCACTCCCAGAGGTATCCTGAACACCAGCGGTATCTATAGCTCTAGCAAGGTGATTAGTTAGCACCATAGCCACTTGACTCGCCAGAGCACTGATCTCCCACGATTGGTCCTGGCTTTCCCAGGAGGTACATCTGTGGGCCAACACCTGGGCGAATAGAGGGGTCGGGGTCAGATACATCTGGGCGAGTAGAGGGGATAAGAGACATGGGGAGAGAGGAGGTAATAGATCTGGGCGAATAGATGGGATCAGAGACCCAGGGGATAGAGGGATCAGAGATCCAGTGGATAGAGGGGATCGGAGATATGGGGCGGTAGCGGGGGGAAGAGACCTCGGGAAGACAGGTCACAGGGGAAAGAGAACTGTAGAAAAGGTGGATCTGAAAGAAGAGAACTGAAGATCGCACTTCATCTCAGACACAAGCTTTAAATTCCAGTTTTTGCACACCGGGCACACCCTGCTGCAGTCTCAGGAGTGAGTGTGTTGAGAGACTGGAACATCAAGAGAGATAGAGAGTTCTCTGGTACTCTCGTGCGCGCAAACAAGTCTGAAAGGGAGGCCCGGCGCGCTACGCACCCTAAATCCAGCCCAAGCCATGTATGATATCTGTTGCTGGGTTTCAAGGTCGTGGTTGGGGTTGCTGGAGCCCGCGAGCAGGGTGTCAATCAATTTAAGAAGACCACTTGTTAGTAGACACGCATCATCAGACCTGGGCAAGAGTTTTAAGTGAGTTGGTGGTGAAAACTGAAAATATAACTCAATTTCTGTCTGGTTGTTAGAAAGACCGGTTATCACTGTTATTTACTAGTGCATGTAGAAACTAAAAAAAAGTAAAAAGTGAAACTATTTGTTCTGCTAACAGCTAACGTACTTGGTGAATGGTATAATACAGATAAGAGCGACTGTTTCACTGCACTGTGCCAAGTGATTGGAGGTTAGTTTCACTAGTAACTGCAGTGTATCACTAAAATCATGTCGAACTTGCTCTGTTAGTCCTCCACAATAGAGCTCCTCGCACTTTGGCCCACCTTGCATCGTCGTGGCAACTGGAGGGAGAGTTACAATGAGTGAAGGAATAACAACTGGAGGGGAGAGTGAGAAATAGAAGGAATAGCAACTGAAGGGAGGAGAGTTACAATGAGAGAAGGAATAGCAACTGGGGGGGGGGTGGTTACAATGAGAAATAGAAAGAGTTCTGAATTGATTCTTATTAGCTACTACTAAGTTATGAGGGGTAGATATAATTCGTAGTGCTATTGGCAGTGTAGCAGTAGTGAGTAGCTATACAAGGTAGTAGGTACAGAATGTAATTTGGGTGTGTGTGCAGTACACTGCCCCGGTGCAGTGCTGCCCCGCAGTAGACACTATGTAGTCACATGCAAAAAAACATACAACATGTCTACATGACACAACATGTACACAATATCACCAGTACAACCGGATGTTCAAACAAACAGACAACAGAGAGAGAGAGAGAGGGGGTGTGATACAGAGGGGCTGTAGAGGGGCTGTTATAGAGGGTATGTAAAGGGGTTGGGAAGGAATTCTGATAACTTACTGTCTTGTACTAGATGTGTAACAGCCCGTGCCTCCTCTGCATTAGTCAACAACTGGTACATAAGTTTTAGTGCCCTACTCCGGGCTTTCCCTCGGGCATGTCTTACTTTAGCTGCCGCGAGGAAGGTCTCACAGGAAATCTAAGGGAGTAAACAACCAATCAGAACTCGTTATTTAGGTCACGTGGCTGATTATCAGCTAATCAGGGACCAGAGGGGGATCTTTAGTTTGGAGAGGGGAAAATAGTACCAGGATTCTGAAAATATAACTTATGCAAGGAGTTCAACATTATGGTTTATGGGTGCCCCACTTTATTTGCGTGACCTGTGACTTTGGTTCATGACCGGGCTCGATTAAATTAATCAAAGCTAATTTTCAATGGTTTTTGATTAAATTTAATGGAGCCCGGTCATGACTCAAAATCGCAGGTCACACAAAGACAATGGGACACCCTGTACAACTTACTGCCTGGTTTGGGTCACAGCCAATAAAGTTGAAAAGATCATCAACAGGACCAGAGAGAGTGTCTTCTCCCGTTACACTATAACCCTTTTCTTCTTTTCGGGTCTTCTTCCTCAGTTTGGCCACCTCAAAAGCAGCCGATTTTGATCCACTGAAAATTGATAAATATAAATAGAATAATGGTTAGAGAAAAAAGAGTAAGAGAGAGTTGCAATTATAATACAAGGCAAGTCGACTCACGTCATCTGTCCCAGCTCCTTCCCCTCCAGTAAACTAGGTGCAGAATGAGATCGACTGAATTCCAGGTCCTCTGCTATCCCCAGTGTATTGGCTAGCGATATAGTCCTATCTAGAATAGGCTCATCAGAAACATCGACATTCATCAGAACAGCTAGCCGTTCTTTCAGCATGTTTACTAGCCACTTGGTCTGTGGGGGACGGGTGATATTATTAGGAAGGGTGTTGTTTGGAAGTGCAGAAGTTCAAATCTATCACAAGTCGTATATTGAATCTAGGTATTTATTGGTTTGACTCATGACCGGCCGAATCAAGAAATACTGGTCCCTGATTGGCTGATAACCAGTCACGTGACCTAAATAACGTGTTCTGTTTGGATATTTAATTGTGTCGGTCGGTTCCTGTCAAACTTTGACTACAATTCTATTATGTTCATACCTTGCTCATTTCCTCTCTCACAGTAGATTTGTCAGCAACCAACTCAAGCAGCTCCCTCACAGCATCCTCGGGGCTTTCAATATCATATACAACACCCGTTATAAAGCACAGCAGCTCCAACTCTCCCAGTGTGCTCTCTTGGAGGTGGTAACTAGAGAAGAATGCCTCTCCGGCCTTACCAAGACCAACATGAAACTCCTCCCGGGTATGGTCCCATCTCTGTTCAAGTTCAGCTAGGGATTGGAGCTTTCGGAGTGTAGTATTGAGACGTGTTAGGACCTGAAGAAGGGAGGGGATGATGAATGTAAAATAATTAGGATGCAGAGATTGTCAAAGATGCAGTAACAACAAACACGAATATTTATGTTTGAATATTATACATAATTTCATCATCTACTCGGCAGAAAGGCAAAAGAAGTATGGGAGGATAAAAAGAGAGAGAGAGAAAGCTGAACAGTCAGATAAAAAAGAAGAATTTCCATACCTTAGAAACTGTAACAAAGTTCTCAGAGTTCTCCCGTTTCAGAGATTTCTCGTCAATATCCAGTTTTAGATGTTTTACAGCGGCAGCGACTACCGCTATCTCTATCTCCCCCGGCTGAACAATTTCCCTGAGGGAGGGCCGGAACACTGGGGGTGCTCTCCCGGTTGTAACTCTGATCTTCTGGATGATTTTGGGGGTTATGTCTGTGTTTCGGAGGAGAGAACTTCCCACGTTCGCTTGGTCCTTCCACACACACCTAGGAGAGAGAAAGATTCGATTGATTTTCTCTTTTTGTATGTTGCGTGTACATTCTGGCTTCTACCCACCTAAACACATAACCGTTTAGTAAAGATGGTTCACCGAAATAACCCCAACCTCTGTAGAATTTATTTTACAATCCTCCTACAATCCCCCACCCCTATTGTACATGACGTGTAGATTCAAGAATTGTATATTGATTCACTATTTTACAATCCCGCTTCACCCTTGGCCTTCCCTATTCCTCCTCTGTAGAATGAATATTTTATTCACTATTCTACCCCCCCCTATTCTACCTCTGGAGGAGTTTACTCTCCATCAATTCTCTACACAGTTGTTCCTCTTTACTAGTAGGAGGCCCATTGTACAGGACTCGGAGTGCGTGGCAGGTTAGGGTTGAGAGTCCAAGTGCGGTATCCGCAAGCACAGGCATCCCCAGCATGTCTTCTTCACCTGGGGAGAGAGAGAGAGAGAGAGAGAGAGAGAAGAGAGAGAGAAGAGAGAAGAGAGCTCAGCTTACACGGACACACACGGATTGTGTAATCGCTCAGCACATATAACAGCAGTGCAAGACACATAACACACACAGAGCCCATGATTCCTTCATTAATATCTCCAAAATTCCTTTCTTGGATAATCTTCATTATCATAGTTACTCTTTTTCTCCTGACAGCAGCTCACACTACTACTATACCTGATTCCTGTGCTCGAACAGTACATGCAAAGCCCCAGATAGCCCGATCGGGAGTGTTATGTTCCCGTCCACTCCTCATCTCAAATGAGAATGTGACTGTGTCTCCCTCGACCTTTACTTGGTCCGTCGGCCATCCTGATCCCAGGACACTCCGGCTGCCGAACCCGATAGTGTTACCCCCGTACTCTGCTACTTTCCTGGAACTGGTGGAAGGTCCCGCGTATAGCACAACCTGGCGGAGGGAGGGAGTAGTTAATGACAACCTATTGGACACTGGAGAGTGGAGAGTGAGTAGTTTAGGACAATATGAAGCTAAACATTGCAGCTAAATATACGATCTTTACTCTTGGAAGGTGTACCTTATCATAATCATATTGGGTGGCACATCTCTGATCAAACCGAAGGTAGAGTGATCGGGCTCCTGGAATTGTAACAGTGTCTTTGAACTTGTAGTTATCTCGTACAGGGTGGGCCGTCTCAACTGTCCTGCCCGCCGCCCAGGGAGCAGGAATTGAGAGAGTGGAGAGATACTCAGAACAACTCTTCTCAACGCCTTCATCTGGATGATTATTTATTATGTAGTATAATTGGACAGACAGACAGACAGACAGACAGACAGACAGACAGACAGACAGACAGACAGACAGACAGACAGACAGACAGACAGACAGACAGACAGACAGACAGACAGACAGACAGACAGACAGACAGACAGACAGACAGACAGACAGACAGACAGACAGACAGACAGACAGACAGACAGACAGACAGACAGACAGACAGACAGACAGACAGACAGACAGACAGACAGACAGACAGACAGACAGACAGACAGACAGACAGACAGACAGACAGACAGACAGACAGACAGACAGACAGACAGACAGACAGACAGACAGACAGACAGACAGACAGACAGACAGACAGACAGACAGACAGACAGACAGACAGACAGACAGACAGACAGACAGACAGACAGACAGACAGACAGACAGACAGACAGACAGACAGACAGACAGACAGACAGACAGACAGACAGACAGACAGACAGACAGACAGACAGACAGACAGACAGACAGACAGACAGACAGACAGACAGACAGACAGACAGACAGACAGACAGACAGACAGACAGACAGACAGACAGACAGACAGACAGACAGACAGACAGACAGACAGACAGACAGACAGACAGACAGACAGACAGACAGACAGACAGACAGACAGACAGACAGACAGACAGACAGACAGACAGACAGACAGACAGACAGACAGACAGACAGACAGACAGACAGACAGACAGACAGACAGACAGACAGACAGACAGACAGACAGACAGACAGACAGACAGACAGACAGACAGACAGACAGACAGACAGACAGACAGACAGACAGACAGACAGACAGACAGACAGACAGACAGACAGACAGACAGACAGACAGACAGACAGACAGACAGACAGACAGACAGACAGACAGACAGACAGACAGACAGACAGACAGACAGACAGACAGACAGACAGACAGACAGACAGACAGACAGACAGACAGACAGACAGACAGACAGACAGACAGACAGACAGACAGACAGACAGACAGACAGACAGACAGACAGACAGACAGACAGACAGACAGACAGACAGACAGACAGACAGACAGACAGACAGACAGACAGACAGACAGACAGACAGACAGACAGACAGACAGACAGACAGACAGACAGACAGACAGACAGTCTCGCTAAAGTGAAGAGAATGCAGCCTCTTTTCACACAGTAGACATAGCATAGATGGCACTATGATCCCAAGTACACTACTTTTTACCAAACGCTCCAGGGTGCTCAATCTAAACTCTATCTGAGCTGTCTCCAGCTCGTCAAGACCAGAACAAACCGCCAGAACGCTCTCAAACACCTATGGAGAGAGATAATTAGGGGGGAGAGGGAGAGAAATAAAGGAAATTGAACAGTCCGATGAGCTAAAAACGTCAGCAGCCCAAAATTTAGGGATGCAAACTACATTTACCTTTTTACTCTGTTGAAGAGCGAACGATACGTATTTGAAGAGATACGCTGTGGTGTCTTTATTTTCTATATCGGCCAGGGTGTGACGGAATAAATGGGACTGGATACTACCAAGCAGAGACACGCAGGCACTTTTTCTCTGAAATAGGGATGTAGGTATTAGAAACACAGCGATAATTAACATCATATTGAAACATCCCCCGTCCGATCCCCTTGAGTCCCATGCCTGCCTCATACACCAGTACCCCACCAGTTACCCAAATAATACCGCCCCCTCCTACACGAGTATCCCCCCTCTTACCGGCATCTGTGAGACGAGTTCCTTGTACTTCTCATTGGACAGTGTAACAGTAGACATGATCAGTGTACAGCTCTCCTCCACCACTGCCTTGAATATAGTACTCACTAAATCCATCTGGCACCACGGACTTCTCTCAGCTGCCAGGTTGCCATCCAACACAGATGAAATGTGTCCAAAGACACTCGTTTGGAGGATCTGGTAACCAGGATTCTTGGCTTTGATCAGCTCCACCACAATGGCGTGTTGGGACTCCTGGGTGCTGTAGAATAGTTCGAAACTCTCACTGAGTACCTTACTGGCCCGGTGGAGGATGGATTCGTTCTCTTCCCCAGATAGTATCTCCCAGACCTGACAATTGGGTATAAGTATTGAGATTGGGATAATGGTTCAGCAATATATTTCGGTAATGAGAGGATGATTAATATATCAAGAAACTGTATGGTGGTGATCAGGAACCGACCGAAACAAGTAAACAACAAATCAGAACTCGTGATTGGTTATCAGCCAATCAGGGACCAATATTTCCTGATTCAGTCTGTTCCTGGTATCTTGAGAAATGATGATACCTGTTGTCTGATCCTCCCAATGCTCTCTCCCAGATCTTCCTCCTCTCCCACACTCTGCATACTCCTGTTCAACAGTATCAACACACATCTCAACTGCTGCGAGTTACCCCTCACACTCTTCAGAATATCCGACAATTGGTTCAGATATGTCTTTGTCACATCAGGTATTTTCTGCTCAGCGGAGGAGCTCACATCCTGGTGGCAACAGGAGCTACCCAAGTGGTGGAGGAGAATTGTAACGGCTGTTTCCATGGTTACCGAGAGTTCTGGGTCAGGGGATGGCACGTTGCCAAGACGCCGGGCAATGTGGTGGGGTGCCATGTTACCTGGGTTACCCCATTGTTCCACCCACTCATCGCTACACGTCCAGATACAGTTACTCTCAACGTCATAGCACGCACCTGTATAGTGAGTTCAGTGGGTTGATTATTGAACAGGGGACATATTTTCTAAAAACATAACTCCAGCCCACCAAAAAGTACCGAGGTTTAATTAATCGTGTATGCGACTCACCCATGCTGCTAAGTGATGATCCCTTAGCAAGAGCACAACCTGGTGCGTCGGTAAGGTCAACTTTCTGATCCAGCATCCCATCAGATAGAGAGAAACACAGGCTTGTAGCAATACCGGGTGCATCTGTACAGGGTGGTACACAATGAGAAACATGAACCAAATGAGTGATGGTTGGGGCCGAGTAAATGATATGATACCACTTACCCGCCCCAAAATATTAATCAATCTCTACCTTATATATTACCAGTGTGAACATACCTTTAGTTGATGGTCCGGGTACTGAAAGGTTTGGTACAAAGAAGGCCGAGGGCTGCCCCGCTCTGGCCGTGCTGGGTACCACCATGACAAGGTGACTCCCACACGTGTACATGGGGGTCTTGCGGAGGACCTTCAGGGTCAACCCGCAACTCGTCTGACCTAGGGAGTAGTAGGGGATATTATTGGGAATTGTGTGATAGGGAGAGGGCTTTGGCAGGAAGGTAGAAAAAAAATACAAGAGAGTAAGAATGGGATACTAAAGATAGATGACCAGTAACACAGAGAAATATTAAAATGGGTAACCATGGTTACGAGGGGCGGGTCACGTACTGTTATCATCTTTAGCGGAGATAGCGATTAGTTGGATCGCCTCTAATGTCATGTTAGCGGCAGCACTGGACCTAGCGGGTCGGAGCTTCTCTATCAAGGCCTCCGTCAGAGTCCTTCCGACCTGTGATGTGATTTTGGAATCAGTTGATTTGTAACACAGGATTAAATGTTATATAACATCATTCTGATATAATACAACAGCTAACTGTTACTTAATTGACAATTAATTAACAGCTAATTTCCCTAATCCCTAATTTACACAACAGTAGATCTAGAAGGATCATCATCGTATCTCCCTGAACTTACATCCACATCCTTTCTCTGCAGTGCAATTCTATCTTTCACCGGAACTAACTGTGTCTTTCCATCCTCTCCCTCCTGGAAATCCAGCACATCCACAAAGATTGTCAGGGATTTACTGGATTTTGAGGAGCCAGATTTGACGACTACAGAGGAACAGGTGACCCAGTATATATAGTGTCCGTCACTGGTCAGGGAGAGGGTTGTGGTTGTTGTAGTGTTGTTGGCACTGCTGGCAGTGTTCACTCCGGGGAGAACCAGCATAATGTCTTCTTCAACCTGCGGGGAGTATACTTTTTGATATTGACAAACACAGGACTGTGTGTAGAAGAGTGTCCTGTTAACAAATATGAACAGTGTTTCCCTGTTTGCTCTTTGTCTATGCTAAAGAAAATGCGCCAGACAACCTTATCAAGGAACCCAAGTATTTTACAGTACAAACTTTGTGTGGCACACATTTTATATGTAGAATGTAGATCAGTACAAACCTTGAGTGTGTCTTTATTGAGACGCTGACAGAATGGGCCAGTATTCTTACTGTCGGCATTAGCAGTTCGGAATATAAGTTTATCATTAGCGTACGTGACCCAGCCCTGTTCCATATGCACATTCCTGGAGTAGACTATACCCCTCAAACTACCCATTCGGCCCGTTCCAATTCGAGCCAGACCCGCCCCGGTAAACCCGGTCATGTAGATGTACCGACCATCTGTTCCCAGACTTCTTGGTACCTCTTTCGCTGTAGGGGAGATTTGAGTGTAATTGTGAACCGATCTGATGCTCCGTGTTACTAGGGGTTTTTTAGATTCTAGCATGAGCGTGCATACAAATTCTGATATTATTGTGGCAGTGAAACATTGTTATCTGTACTGTAGCAATCTATCTCTAGCTCTCTTTTTTATTTACAGTCTTGATCTAAGAAAACTTCTGTATTAGGCGTTTCAATAAGACAAGTAACCGGCAAAACTACCTAGATGATGGAACACTATTACATACATGTACAGTCGGACCCCGGGGCTGGTAAACCGGGGTCCGACTGTACTACAGTACATGTGTGACTCACAGTTGTTGGTTTCCTTGTTGATATCAGATGGCACAGATACAATATCAGTGTGATCCCAGCACAGCTGGTGTAGAGCCCCACTTAGGGAGGTTGGAACCCCTGGACCTCCACTTGTGTCAAGTAGCTCACACAACATCCTGGATACATCTAGATTGGTGCACTGCAGCTTTTGTATGGTGTGGATCGTCGACACTAACATTCGAACGGAACCCCTGGAGAGAGTTTTATAGTGGAAAGAGTGTAGTGTAGAGTGTAGTGTAGAGAGTGTAGTGTGTAGCGAAGTTTAGGGATAGAAAATGCACAGAAATAGAAACTATGAAGTAAGCGGAAGTAGTAAACGAGTATTATACAGTTTATATTGTGTCAAACAAACTCTCACCTCGCACAGGCCAATGTTACAAGAGTTGAGGCTAGGCATGCCTTCTCCTCATTTGACTTGACAAATTTCCCATCATTTATCCACTTGCAAAGAAGATTCTCCAGTCCGTCTAGACAATCTTGGGGCTCCGTGGACAGCGATAGTGGCTTGCAGTCTTTCAGGCAGTCAACCAGTAGTTTAGAGGTTGACTTGCAGAGCTCCGGGTTGGCACTGCTTTGAGCCTCGAGGAGAGGGAAGATGAGGAGTAGGGAAACACGGGATGTAAACGGTAAAGGGTTAGCGTTCATACTCTTCACGGTAGCCGAGGTAGAAGATACAGTCGTATCTAGATCTCCATCTGCTTTTATTGACTCCCAGAGTGCCTTCAACGCACACAGCCTATAGTCTTGAAATCGCTGATATGAGCTGGACTTGTAGCAGTACATTTTCTCGATTTGTTTCGACAGCTCCTCGTGGGAGACATCAGTGGATAGTTCAGCGTTCCACCCTGATTGGGTGAGGGTGTCCGGGTGACAGAACTCAGGGGGGATTGAGATGAGGTCCGCGACTCGTAGCAAACCATCGTTTAGAAACAAGCTATCTTCAGTGATACCGCCCCAGTGATGACTATCTGGCGGTTTCATCACTAAATTAGGAAGATACAACAAATAAATTAAAGAAACCCAAAATCAAAGATAGGTTTTCATAGTGAATTGAATCATGAATGCTGCCCTACACCAAGTGGGCGTCACAAACCGAAGATTGCCGATTCCTCCTGCATGCGAAGAATTGGGTCAAACGACAAAAAATCTATTATCAAGCGAATGAAATCAATTAAATTATACGGCATCTGATAGATAATCGATAGTACTAACTGGAAAGCGAAAGCCCTTCCTTGCCGGCAGATGTGGCCATTTTTTTTGAAATTTTCGATTCAGCGGAACGATTTTTGAGTTTAAGATGCTCATGCCATGTAATGCTGCACTGTAGCTGAATCGCGGTAAGAACGCGCATTTGAGGCACGCAACGCATAAAACAAAATACCGAAGATGTTATTTATTTCGCGCGTTACAACCAATTCAAAAGTAAAGTGCGTTTCAAACGACTTGACCTGAGATTCCTGGAAATTAAAATTAAGTCGCGATCCGAAAAATTTACAAGCAAAATTGAAAATTTCTGTTTATTTAAATGTCTGTTCTGTTACACTCTACAGGGGCCACCCGCCACAGCGCTGTTTATGGAGCAGTGTATCCACAATATTATCATTTTCTCTAAATAGAAATTGTTTTAATTGTTGCATAGCAGGCGCTTTACTCTCCGAAGCCTGTCGCCTCACCGCTCGCGTCAATGAGTTTTAATAAGTTTCAATAAGACCACAACTTTGTCCCTTATTAACTTCCTACAAATCGTCACTTTCAAATTTCAACAGGTGTAACCTGGTCGTTTTTGTGAATTTTTAGTTGTATGCGGGACCCAGTGTCGTACTAGTAACAGACCTGGACGCTGTTACTAACCCTCTTCTAAAGTCCAAATAATTTGATTCCACCGGTCAGAGATGGAATCACAGGCACCAGCCTACTAGATATCTTGGTTATTCATTACGATGTTCAAGTTTTTGTCATACTAACATGCAGGCAACACTCTAGACGACGGTCAGGTCAGTACACTGCTGAAACAGGGGGCATTGGTATATATACATGATGCATCGTAGCCAATACTAACATTTATTAGGCAAATCCGCATTTGCGGGAGACGGCGTCTAGACGGCGTCGCAACGCCGTCTAGACGGCGTCCAGACGGTATCCGTCTAGACGGAGTTCGAAAAAATCTGCGAAAATCCTGAAAAAATTGCTTGAGACGGAGTATAGACGGTATCAGACGGTGTTGAGACGGGGTATAGACGGTATCAAACGGTGTTGAGACGGCGTCTAGACGGCGTC
>AVPN01000100.1:0-12653 GCA_000695325.1 Pleurobrachia bachei | reverse complement strand
TTATCTTCGACTGTTCTGAGCTCAGGCAGCTCTGAGGCCAAACGCGCGCGCGGCATTCGCTTCAATCCCCTCGTTGCGGTGTGGCGCGGCGGCGCAAACGAGGGGATTGTAGCGCATTCCAATTTATGGAGCAGTGTATCCACGATATTATCCTTTTCTCTAAATAGAAATTGTTTTAATTGTTGCATAGCAGGTGCTTTACTCTCCGAAGCCTGTCGCCTCACCGCTCGCGTCAATAAGTTTTAATAAGTTTCAATAAGACCACAACTTTGTCTCTTATTAATTTCCTACAAATCGTCACTTTCAAATTTCAACAGGTGTAACCTGGTCGTTTTTGTGAATTTTTAGTTGTATGCAGGACCCAGCGTCGTACTAGTAACAGTCCTGGACGCTGTTACAAACCCTCTTCCAAAGTCCAAACAATTTGATTCCACCGGTCGGCGATGGAATCACAGGCACCAGCCTACAAGATATCTTGGTTATTCATTACGTTGTTCAAGTTTTTGTCATACTAACATGCAGGCAACAGTCTAGACGACGGACAGGACAGTACACTGCTGAAACAGGGGGCATTGGTATACATGATGCATCGTAGCCAATACTAACATTTATTATTAATTATACACTAAAAACCCCACCTGGCCACCCACATAGCCCACCCCAAAATGCCCACCCCTTACTCACCGTCGAACGTGTCGGGCAAGTTGATCCTACAGTAGGCGATGGCTCCGCTTGAAGCCCAAATATAGCTAGCATTGACAGATATTGGATCATTATAACTCTCCCTTGCCCTGCTGTACACAGTTGCAGGCCCCCAGCCGCTCTCCTTCTCTACATCAAATTGTGCGGATGTCCAGGATCCTGTGTTATTGCTAGAACACCACCAATCCTTATTTGTAACCACTTCTACCCCATCTCGCAAGATAAGAGACCCAATGAGTCCTTTGGGACCTCCCAGCTTGTTCCAACACTGAGCAGCGATTACTGATGTGTCGTCAGCAATGGATACGGTGGAAGGGGTATCGTATTGGTTTGCCTCCGACACAGGGAGAGATTGTTTGACTCCGTCAATGTAAAGTTCTAATACGTCATCACAGTTCATGTGTAACTCCAGACCTGTAACGGGGTAGTAGTAGTAGCAGCAGCAGTAGTAGTTAGTACATAATGCATTAAATTAATGTTATGAATACACAGCTCATACCAAATAAATGAAAAAATCTGAGATGAATCGCGTGAGGCACCAATATTCAGAACACCAAGACCTTGGTAATGAAATTGCCCCTCATCGCGTATAGGTAAGAGGTGTGACTTTGTAACCAAACCAATATTTCTTATTACCTTTTATCAGCGAAATTTTCAGGATCAAGGTCCAAATAAACCATCTTGGGATCATGCTAATGTCAAGAAAACTGATATTTGCAGACTACAAGTAAAACTATGCGGAATTGTCGTTCAAAAATCGCAATAATCATGGTAAAGACACACAGTATAACTGCAAGGTATCGGTTGCAACGAAAATGAATGTGTGTATGTAAAAAAGAGGTTCAAAGAAAAACAAACATATCGACTACTACTGCAGTATATCAAACGTCCTCTCAAATCACATAGACATACTGCAGACTATAATAATACGGTGATACCTTCGTCCTTCACAAATCGAAATCACTAATTTGCTGTTTGGTATATGGGTCATTCTCATAAAATTGGCACTTCCAGATAAGAGATTTTGGTCTCGCCTTTAGAGCATCTTAACATTGGTCAACTCCAAATTGGCCGAGAAACAAAAGGCGTGAGAGCCAAAACAAGATTCCGACGCGCAAATAAAAACTCGCGCGCCACCCAGGGGGGTGACAACTTCAAAAAATCCGACTTTATCTTCGACTGTTCTGAGCTCAGGCAGCTCTGAGGCCAAACGCGCGCGCGGCATTCGCTTCAATCCCCTCGTTGCGGTGTGGCGCGGCGGCGCAAACGAGGGGATTGTAGCGCATTCCAATTTATGGAGCAGTGTATCCACGATATTATCCTTTTCTCTAAATAGAAATTGTTTTAATTGTTGCATAGCAGGTGCTTTACTCTCCGAAGCCTGTCGCCTCACCGCTCGCGTCAATAAGTTTTAATAAGTTTCAATAAGACCACAACTTTGTCTCTTATTAATTTCCTACAAATCGTCACTTTCAAATTTCAACAGGTGTAACCTGGTCGTTTTTGTGAATTTTTAGTTGTATGCAGGACCCAGCGTCGTACTAGTAACAGTCCTGGACGCTGTTACAAACCCTCTTCCAAAGTCCAAACAATTTGATTCCACCGGTCGGCGATGGAATCACAGGCACCAGCCTACAAGATATCTTGGTTATTCATTACGTTGTTCAAGTTTTTGTCATACTAACATGCAGGCAACAGTCTAGACGACGGACAGGACAGTACACTGCTGAAACAGGGGGCATTGGTATACATGATGCATCGTAGCCAATACTAACATTTATTATTAATTATACACTAAAAACCCCACCTGGCCACCCACATAGCCCACCCCAAAATGCCCACCCCTTACTCACCGTCGAACGTGTCGGGCAAGTTGATCCTACAGTAGGCGATGGCTCCGCTTGAAGCCCAAATATAGCTAGCATTGACAGATATTGGATCATTATAACTCTCCCTTGCCCTGCTGTACACAGTTGCAGGCCCCCAGCCGCTCTCCTTCTCTACATCAAATTGTGCGGATGTCCAGGATCCTGTGTTATTGCTAGAACACCACCAATCCTTATTTGTAACCACTTCTACCCCATCTCGCAAGATAAGAGACCCAATGAGTCCTTTGGGACCTCCCAGCTTGTTCCAACACTGAGCAGCGATTACTGATGTGTCGTCAGCAATGGATACGGTGGAAGGGGTATCGTATTGGTTTGCCTCCGACACAGGGAGAGATTGTTTGACTCCGTCAATGTAAAGTTCTAATACGTCATCACAGTTCATGTGTAACTCCAGACCTGTAACGGGGTAGATATTTCGATTAAAATGTGTGTGTAGTTAGTAGCAGGTTTAGTAGACATGCATTGATGTTATGTTATACAGCTCATGCAAAATAAATGAAAATAATGTGGAATGAATCACGTGAGGCACCAATATTTACAACACCAGAACTTTGGAAATGAAATTCCCTCATCGCGTGAGACGGGTGAATTTGTAACGAAGAGTTCTCATTACCTTTTATCAGTGTAATTTTCAGGAACAAGATCCAAAACCATCTTGGGATCATTCTAAAGAAAAGAATACTAATATTAATTGCAGGTTACAAGATTAGCTTCGATTATTTAATGGTAAATACAACAAAGTAATACAACTGTATTAAGGTAAATACACAATAACTCCAAGGTGTCTTATACAACGAAAATGAATGTGTGCATGTAAAAAAGAGGTTCAAATAAAAACAAACAAATCTACTACTACTGCAATATATGATACGTCCTCTCAAATCACATAGACATGCTGCAGACTATAATAATACGGTGATACCTTCACAAATCCTTCCTATTCATTCGTAATTCATATTTTGATCATCTTTGGACCGAGAGGGAATCCATATAAAAGCGGTCACACACAAGACCCAAAGCCCACAAAGAATCACCTCACAGATACTATTATAGCTGGCATTTCAAACAATATCGTGCAAGAAACTTACACACTAGTAACAAAAAGGGGCTGGGACAAAGGTTTCTCGTTTTTGTGTGTTATAAATAGTATCCATTGTTGAATAATATGATAATAAGACGCTGTTCTCTCCCTCTGTCAATTTCTCTCTTTCACTCCTGAATGAAGGGCCATATAATAGATATACAGGATTATAACAGGATTCCAATGACATGGCCCCCCATATATATTATATATTCATTATTCAACTCTTTTAATTTCAGAAACCAGAGGGGAAAAAAGATTCAGCACGTCATGGTAAGCAACAGTGTTCTTTCATGAAATATTTCATGAGCCCAAGGCCAAGGAAGCTATTTTTGCACTTTAGCAGTTTGTGGGGGTGAGGTGACAAAATCCGTTACTTGAAGCACATCCTACGGGCTGCTCTTAGTGGCCTACCGTGGAACCGGGTACAGCCCACACACAAGTAGAACCTTTCCTCACGGGGCCTTCGCCCTTCCAGTCTTTTGTAAGAGATTTAAAATCTGTAGAATCCATTGATGAGATCAAATTATTTGATCGAAACAAGTATGTTTTAGATATAATAATGTAGATTGTTCAAATTGTAAATATAAACTATAAAGTAACCCCAAAGTCGAGGTGTCTTCATAGCATACGTTGTGTTTAATATAATAACGACATTCAACAGACTAAACTAATTTGTGTTTAATGAAGGATTTCTAGAGAGTTTGTGTTTTTAAAACTTTCATGACTTATTGTTGTTATTATTATCGTCAACAACAAGTTGTGACATAGAGTTAGATAAAGACATTTTAGAGACTTTATGTTTTAAAACTGACATAAAATGACATTATCGTCAGCAACTTGGGTTTAACCAGGGCTATACTTCTTGTCTAGCTGGGTCCTGTACTAATTATGGGCCGAATGGAACTTAATACCATCTTGCTGCTGCTCCTTTTCTCACCCACTATTGATGCTTTGTCCAGTGCACATTTGCAGACACGTGCCCTGCAGAGAATATTGAAGACAGAAGGCTCTGCATTATCAATATTCCAATTCCCAGGTATTTCTTAGCTGTGCTTTCCGTTAAAATCTGGTACCGCGTTCTCTCACAACAACCCCGTTCAATTTTGGCTGACCTAATATCTTATCAATTGTTCTTATCCAGATCCATCAACGGGCTCTATAACGACTACGACGGAGCATTTTTCCACTCTTTTCCACGCTCTAGCCCAGCCACAAATAAACTCAACGAGGATCATCCTCTCGCTGGCCCAAGTTTTCACAAACATGACTTCCTGTGATTTTCCTGAGCTAGATAACAGTCATGGAACAGCTGATCAACAGGAATTCAATCCTCATGCTGTAATCGAGGCATTTGATACCGATGGATTCTCATATTTTGAAATCTTTTTGCTTAGTAAGGTATCTACACTATAAAAAGCGTTCATAAGCATTCAAAATATTGGAAAAGGTATAGACAATGCTGAATGTGAATATTTTGAACTATATGCCCCATAGTAATTAGTTGAGAATTATCTAGTAGTTTACAACCATTGTTTTTAACTTTCAGTTGCTGGAAAGTTTGAAAATTGGTACGGATGTTAACGACATCTACAAGGCAACTGTGGATTTCCTCGAAACGGACACTTCTCATGAAATCTTAGTTGAACTGGGCAATTGTTCGGGTAACTTCACCAAAGTTTACATCACTAATTGTGAGTTCATTGAAGCCCCTACCGAGCCGCCGACTACTGAACGCCAGACAACCTCGCACCAATTCACTGGAAACGTAACCACGAACCAACCAACAATAACCTATTGGAATACCTTGGCTTACCATCCTCAAATAACAATAAACACTACTCAGTCCGTGCACACAAAAAGTGGTGCAACTACTAAACTACAAACTACTGAACCACCTCGTACAACTAATAAACTACAAACCACTCAACCACCTCGTGTAACTACTAAACTACAAACCATCCAACCACATCGTACTACTAAACTACAAACTACTCAACCACGTCGTGCAACTACTAAACTACAAACCACGCAACCACCTCATGGAACTACTAAACTACAAACCACTCAACCACCTCGTGCAACTACTAAACTACAAACCACTCAACCACGTCGTGCAACTACTAAACTACAAACCACTCAACTACCTCGTGCAACTACTAAACTACAAACCACTCAAGCACCTCGTGCAACTATTAAACTACAAAGCACTCGACCACCTCGTGCAACTACTAAACTACAAACTACTCAACCACCTCGTGCAACTACTAAACTACAAACCACTCAACCACCTCGTGCAACTACTAAACTACAAACCACTCAAACACCTCGTGCAACTACTAAACTAGAAACCACTCAACCACCTCGTACAACTACTAAACTACAAACTTGAGTTGGTGGAGCACGTTGATCTAAACTACAAACCACTCATCCACCTCGTGCAACTACTAAACTACAAACCACGCAACCACCTCATGCAACTACTAAACTACAAACCACTCAATCACCTCGTGCAACTACTAAACTACAAACCACTCAACCACCTCGTCCGACTACTAAACTACGAACCACTCAACCACCTCGTGCAACTACTAAACTACAAACCACTCAACCACCTCGTGCACCTACTAAACTACAAACCACTCAACCACCTCGTGTAACTACTAAACTACAAACCACCCAACAATCCCGTGCAACTACTAAACTACAAACCACTCAACCACATCGTGCAACTACTAAACTACAAACCACTCAACCACCTCGTGCAACTACTAAACTACAAACTACTCAACCACCTCGTGTAACTTCTAAACTACAAACCACTCAACCACCTCGTGTAGCTACTAAACTACAAACCACTCAACCACCCCGTGCAACTACTAAACTACAAACCACTCAACCACCTCGTGCAACTACTAAACTACAAACCACTCAACCACCTCGTACTACTAAACTACAAACCACACAACCACCTCATGTAACTATTAAACTACAAACCACTCAACCACCTCGTACTACTAAACTACAAACCACACAACCACCTCATGTAACTATTAAACTACAAACCACTCAACCACCTCGTACTACTAAACTACAAACCACACAACCACCTCATGCAACTATTAAACTACAAACCACTCAACCACCTCGTGTAACTACTAAAATACAAACCACTCAACCACCTCATGCAACTACTAAACTACAAACCACTCAACCACCTCATGCAACTACTAAACTACGAACCACTCAACCACCTCGTACTACTAAACTACAAACCACACAACCACCTCATGTAACTACTAAACTACAAACCACTCAACCACCTCGTGCAACTACTAAACTACAAACAACTCAACCACATCTGACTACTAAACTACAGACTAACGAACAATTGATTACAAATCACCCTAACACTAAACCACTTACTGATGAGCAACTGATTACAAATCACCCCAACACTAAACCGTTGACTAATGAGCAATTGATTACAGATCACCCTAATACTAAACCACTTACTGACGAGCAGTTAATTACAAATAAGCCGAACACTAGACCACTGACAAACACTAAGCCGCTGACTGACTACCCAAATACTCAACAAAAGACAAACGAGCAATTGGTTACAAATCATCCTAACACTATACCACCGACCAACGAGCAATTGGTTACAAATCATCCTGACACTAAACCACCGACTGGCGAGCAATTGATTACAAATCACCCTAATACTAATCTCCGGACAAACGAGCAATTTATAACAAATCACCCAAACACTAATCCACTTACTGACGAGCAACTGATTTCAAATCACCCAAACACCAAACCGCTGACCGATAACCCAAACACCAAACCGTTGACTGATTACCCAAAGACTAAACCACCGACAAACGAGCAATTGATTACGATAGACCCTTTGACACGGGGAACGGGTACCAGCATCCAAACAACCTCCGGCATCCCAACAACTTCCGAGAACAATGTACCACATTTACCACACAACAATGGCTTTGGTTATGGTTATGGAAAGTACGGTTCATCTTACTATCATCGCCTAGACGGGTCTATGGGCAGAAGGTCCCCTCTCAGGATGCAATCTGGTGAAAGATACATTCCGGTATATGCCCGAAACCATCTGCAGATGGGTCGTTACCATGGCGACATTGTGCTACTTCCTGTCTATCCAGTTATTAAGGAAGACAAACTTATCACAAACAATGACCCCCAATTGAAGGAGAATTATCCACCTGAAGCAGCGGATTGTGTTTGTCAAGTCTTTGTTAGTGTTTGTAAGAATGGGTTTAGATGGTACACGTACGACAGCGGGGACCAGTCTGAATGCACTAGTCGCTGTAAGAGTATTGCATGGCGAGAAAAATGTCCGTTTAGTATAGCAAGAGCAAATATCGAGCAATCTGAGGGGTTAGAATGTGTCTGTAGAGTGGCTTTCAGTGTTTGTGATGAAGGGTTGAGAACTTACTCCTATTGGAGTAACGATGACGCCTGTAAAACTCGCTGTCATCTACTGAGTTGGCAAGACAGCTGTCTTTTCTAACTGCTGAAAGTTGAGGAAGCATGGTTTATGTTACCATGGTTGTTATCATGGTTGTTATCATGACTGTTTCTATAGACGTTATCATGGTTGTTATCATGACTGTTTCCTAACTGCAACGGTACCGACAATAGATGGCTGTAACCATGGTTGTTATCATGCATGATCATGGACGTTACCATGATTGTTTCCATGGACGTTACCATTGACTGTTTCCATGGACGTTACCATGGTTGTTATCATGGTTGTTATCATGTCTGTTTCCATGGTTGTTATCATGGTTGTTATTATGATTGTTTCCATGGACGTTACCATGGTTGTTATCATGTTAGTTGCCATGGTTGTTATCATGGTTGTTATCATGACTGTTTCCATATACGTTACCATGGTTGTTATCATGGTTGTTATCATGGTTTTTATCATGACTGTTTCCATGGATGTTATCATGGTTGTTGTCATGGTTGTTATCATGACTGTTTCCATTGACGTTGCCATGGCTGTTATCATGGCTGTAACCATGGTTGTTATCATAGACGTTACCATGATTGTTTCCATGGACGTTACCATGGTTGTTATCATGGTTGTTATCATGACTGTTTCCATGGTTGTTATCATGGTTGTTATCATGACTGTTTCCATGGTTGTTATCATGGTTGTTATCATGACTGTTTCCATGGTTGTTATCATGGTTGTTATCATGACTGTTTCCATGGTTGTTATCATGGTTGTTATCATGACTGTTTCCATGGTTGTTATCATGGTTGTTATCATGACTGTTTCCATGGTTGTTATCATGGTTGTTATCATGACTGTTTCCATGGTTGTTATCATGGTTGTTATCATGACTGTTTCCATGGTTGTTATCATGGTTGTTATCATGACTGTTTCCATGGTTGTTATCATGGTTGTTATCATGACTGTTTCCATGGTTGTTATCATGGTTGTTATCATGACTGTTTCCATGGTTGTTATCATGGTTGTTATCATGACTGTTTCCATTGACGTTGCCATGGCTGTTATCATGGCTGTAACCATGGTTGTTATCATAGACGTTACCATGATTGTTTCCATGGACGTTACCATGGTTATTATCATGGTTGTTTTCCATGGTTGTTATCATGGTTTTTATCATGACTGTTTCCATGGATGTTATCATGGTTGTTGTCATGGTTGTTATCATGACTGTTTCCATGGTTGTTATCATGGTTGTTATCATGACTGTTTCCATGGTTGTTATCATGGTTGTTATCATGACTGTTTCCATGGTTGTTATCATGGTTGTTATCATGACTGTTTCCATGGTTGTTATCATGGTTGTTATCATGACTGTTTCCATTGACGTTGCCATGGCTGTTATCATGGCTGTAACCATGGTTGTTATCATAGACGTTACCATGATTGTTTCCATGGACGTTACCATGGTTGTTATCATGGTTGTTATCATGATTGTTTCCATGGACGTTGCCATGGCTGTTTCCATGGATGTCACCATGGTTTGAATTGTGTTACCATAGTTGTTACCATGGTTGTTATCATCGTTGTTATCATGGTTGTTATCATCGTTGTTATCATGGTTGTTACCATGGTTGTAAAATTAAGAATGTTGATTTATCTTTATGTTTATGTATATTTTTCCTAAAATCTACAGTTGGGAATAGTTACCATAACCCACGAGGAGAGTTTACTGTCTAATTATATGTAATTCATTGCCTAATGCCTAGCTAGACTGTGTTTCCTTATATATTTTAAATGTAAAGAAGGGTTAGAGCATAACAAGTAATTAACAAATCGCTGTATGTATAACTTTTAAATTCATGTTATTACAACAAACTCGTGTCAAGCTATGCAACATTCAAGTGTCTATTACTGGTATTTAGAGGGCTGGAGTATGTCAAGGATGAGATTTTGAAAATAATAACAGCTGTGTAGAAAATAATTATTAAAAAAAAACGAATACATAGTTGTAAAATTCAGAGTCAGTGAGACTCCGAAGTTACTCAAGATCGCACTTTGACAACATCTCACAGAGCTGTGAGTGAAACTAGGATTTTGAGTAAAATTACTCCATCCTTTGTCTCCCAACAATTGCAACTTGGAAAAACCGGAAAACAATAACATCATTTTGAATTATCGAAATTTAGTGTGCCCAAAAGGAATCTTACTTTTGTTAAACACCAAACTAAGATAATGTCGCCTTGCTCTACCCTGTTTCCCCGTGTCCTGCACAAAGGAAGGTTGGAACATAACTAGGACAATGACTTACTGTGATTCACTATTGACAAACTTCAAATTAAATCATGATTTATAAATTATGCTAAGACTTTGGGGCTGTTCATAAATGACATATACGACGAAACGGGGGACGAGATTCAGACAATCTTGAAAACGATGTCGGGTGAAAGTTTTGGCAAAAGTATTGGACTTCATTAATGAACATAGCTCCTTTCACGTTTCAACCCAATCTAAAGTTGGGAATAACACACAAACACAATGGACCACCCTAATTTCTAATCAGAGAGAGGGCTGTGGGAGTTACCACACTGCACCTGTTAGCCTTCCTAATAATTCCTGATCTGCTGGGGTGATTAGAATGTCAGACATTATTCTGACGTTTTTTTGCATCTGTTGTCATAGGGGCTCTTTTTTGACGAAACTCCTTGCCCTGTTTGATCCTCTCTCTCTCTCTCCTCGCCCCGGCTTTGAACAAAACACGAAACTTCAAGGGCAATCGACAAATAACAAATAATACTGTGTCTACGGAATGTCCGAATAAATATACTAGTCGGACATTCCGTAGACACAATCTTATGTTGCTTTCTCTGATTATGATCTATTTTAGACGCCTAACCGCAATTAAAACAGTTGAAGAGGTCCTTAATTTCTGATGTTGAGCCATGACCATGTTGAATTGATGATAGATACTAGTAATTATTTGTCTTTAGCTTTCTCTGATTCTTTCATTCTAGTTATTTGTGGTTACACCATACCATCTCAGTAGTCAGTCTATTTCTCTCTCACTCTCTGTCTCCGCTGACCGCTCTATCGGTCCTGTACATTCTTCACTTGGCATGAATCCCACATTTCCTTTCCTGTGCAGTATTACTTCCCCACTGCACACACAAACGGAGGCCGCGGTGACACTCAACTAACTTTTATTGCGCGGTATGACCTGCGCGCGCGCAAATGTTCCACCACTCCGACATTCGGCGATCCAATTTACTTGAAATTTTACCTCTCACTTCTCAGCAACTGTCAATATATTCTCGAGTCTCGACTCAATAACCCTACACACACCCACAAGCCCCTGGTGAAATTGTAATATAACTGAAAATCTCCCCCTTTGTAGCAATGAGTGGTGAAAAGTTTTCTGGCAGTGAGGAGGGGGACAGTGAAAATGATGAGTATGTTGACATATCCCCCAATGGGAGGTGGCACAGAAGAGATACTCAGGTTCAGACCATGGTAAAAGGAGTGAACGCTTGTTACCTTGCCTTGGATATGGAGGAGGGAAAGGAAGTGGTGTGGAACGAAATAGCTGTAAGTTGTGAGGTTGTGTAACATTTTCCGATCTTAGTTCTCTGTGTGTATTATTATAGGAATTAAACATTATCTTTCTCTGAAATGTCAATCTCTTCCAGATAAGTAAAGAGATGTACTCGTCTTTGCGGCAAAACGATTCGAAAGCCGCAGTAGAAAGAGTACTAAAGAATTTTAAGGGCATAGAGCATAACAACCTGCTAAGCTATGGAGGCTACTGGATAAGAGATGAAGAAGAAGAGGAAGAATTCAAAGTAGGTAGTTTAGTTGTATATCTGTTATCCATTTTAAATGGACTAACTTAAATAGTATGGCTCAATGAGAATGCTTGTTTTCTCATTTCGGCTATACAAATACCTAGACGACTTTGATTGTAGAAGATCCTTAATCTCTGTCAGAACACATGGAATCTAATCATACATTGTCCCCCACTAGATAATATTCATTACCGAGTTTACATCTGCTGGGACACTCCGGGGGTTTCTCAGAAAGAACAGGAACAGTAACAAACTTATCGGCACGAAACTATGGAAGAGATGGTGTAGACAAATACTAGACGCACTGGAGTGAGTACAAAACTTTGGGAACAACCTCTATATATCGCCGCAGTGCCTCAAATCTAATGCGTTTCCCTTATTTGTGCCATCCATTTAGTTTTATCTCTCGAACCCATTTCTAACACCGTCCTCTCTCTCCCATTTTCTAACTCTCTCCTTTCCAAGCCCCCCAGGCCAAATATCTAACTCCCCTCCCCCAGATATCTTCACCAGGAAAGGAACATAACCCACGGACACCTAAACTGTGATACCATCTACATTCACCATGATGGAATTATAAAAGTGGGATCTGTGGCGCCCAACATCATCAAGGACTTCCTACATTCCCTTAGCGAGGG
>AVPN01000099.1:96569-108804 GCA_000695325.1 Pleurobrachia bachei | reverse complement strand
TTTGCTGTTTTCAAGTTTGTACAGAGTTTGATGGGCGCCGGAGCATTTCTCTACTGCGGCAGTTTGTTGCTCCCGTTTCAACTGGCAATCCTTGCTGTGACCTGCCTCATCGCTTGCTTTTCTTTCACCTTTCTCGAGCGGTTCCCTCAACATGTTCTCATTGTTTTACCGAGCACAGAGGAATAGCCGACTGTGTGTACCCAAACTGTGTGTGCACTGTATAATTTAAATATTCCATCCTCATTGGATGTAGGCACATGTCCTTTTCGCCACCCCGTCGCGGCATTATGCGATTATTTTTAGGTTAGTTTGTTTGTTAGGTGAGACCAGAGACAGTGCATGGTGCAAATTACAATATAATTATTGTTTTTAATTTATCAGATTTCCGATATTTTGTCTGCCCGAGATTTGTTATGGGATCCATTGCTATGTTGATGAATGTTTAATTTTAAGTTCAAGTAAGTGAAACCTACAATTTTATTGTCTGAGTCTTTGAAACTGAAAGAAGGGGAAGGCAACGGTCAGGTTCGAGGCCAAACGTAAATGACTCCTGTCAACACATAGAGCTTCCTTGCACATTAAATCCATCTCTGGCCCATACGACTCATGATTTTGGGTGAGAACTGAGAGGAGCTCAGCTTTGGAATGCATTGCCTCTCTACTCGAGCTAAAGCAGTCGCTTGGTTCATACCTGTCCACCATCCCTGACCAGCCATTGTTGATGAAATCCCCTATTCACCCCGCTTCGCGGGCTTCGTTTTGTCGTGCTTTGCACGGTCAGTGTAGGGGTGGCCGTGTCACCAAGACCAGCCACCGGTTCGTGGGTATAATAGTGAACAACACAGTTACTCCTTGTTGGATTGGAGAAATGATCCGAGTGTATTCAGACAGTAAATCATTCAGGGAAGTTTTGCTTTTTGTTGCTTGGCTGCCCAATTAGTGAATTAAAAGGGTTGGGTGGTTGAGCTTGATCAATCGTTTGTTTGTATATCCGATTGATTCCCGATGCTTCAAACCCTTTCACAAAATATAAGTCATTTATTTACTACCATGTGGTACCTACTGACATGCGGGTAGCAAGGAGAGTCTTCATGTAATATGACTCGGCAGAACCCATTGGGACGGAGTCGAGCGTGGTTTACTGCAATTCATATCTTATATGCGATTGTAATTTATTAATGTGACACCCAACTAGTTGTAGGATAATTATGGTTAGTCGGTCATGGCAGCGACTGTACAACATCAATGTGATGGGGATTGGATTTATGTTGGTATTCTCCGCCTTCATAACGGCTTCCTTTATTGAATCCATCGTGTTCAAGGACATGCAGGGGAAACATGGGATCACCAAGAAAACAGGTTTGTTCTCATGTCCCTGATTACCTATTATATTGGATGAAGCCTGAAGGTTTGAATTGGGATTCTCATTTCTCATGTCCTTATTTGTATTGGAGCTCCCATAATGATAACGATAGGTTTGGATTACTCCCACACTGAATAGTATCACTGATAACGATAGGTGTGATCGAGAATGAATGATTTATCCTCCTCCTAATATAACCCCTCTGCAGCGTTTTACAGTCTTGCGATAATCTATGGGTTCCTTGGAGTTGCTAACTGGTTTTCTCCCGCCATTGTCAAGAAGCTAGGTAAGGTAGGGGGTCGGGGTTGAGGGGAAAATAGGGTCAAAGAAGGGAGGGATGAATTCAGAGAGAAGCAAAGAGAGAGAGAGAAAGAATATGCAGGGTACAAAAAGGAAATCTAATAAATTCTAGCACGTTGCACTTGTAATGGAATTTTGCATATGTGGAAAGCCCTTTCCAACACGTCCCATCAATATTTGAGAGATTCACACATTTCCAACTCGATTTAAATGTTTCACAATGAAACTCTGAATACTGAAACCATATGTGCCACATGATGTGGTATATGTGGGACCCTTTGGCGGTTTACAGATTCATTCATGTACTGGAAAATGGCAGCAGCAACTGAACAGGAAGAAATTCAATTTTTATATCCACCCGACCATAAAATAACCAGCTGTCGGTATTTTCTAGATCAGTTCATTTTACACTCATTCATGTCTAATCAGACATATTACACATTCATCTTTACAAGAGAAAGTGAGAGAACTGGTGTTTATGAGGTCTATCAGACCCTGTTAACGACTATCTATTCCTCTCCCCCAGGAAGCAAATGGGCTCTGGTACTGTCCAGCCTGCCCTACATTGGATTTATCTTTGCCATGTACGAACCCTACACTTACTCTGTATTCGTCCTCTCTGCTCTACTGGGATGCGGGGGCGGGGTCATGTGGACCGCAAATGGAGAGATAATTGCCCGGAATTCTCCTGGAGAAACGAAAGCTAAACACACTGGAATATTCTGGTCGTGGTTCAATACCAGCATGTTGCTGGGGAATGTATTTCTGTTTTTCTATCTGGGTGACTCTGAGGCGATCAATAGCAAGGAGAGACATGTGATATACTTGGTACTGGGGACTCTGTGTACACTGGGTATGCTGGCCTTCCTTTTCCTCCGACCTTCCCCACCTGGAGGGATTGATGAGGTGAGTTGTGGGGGGAGGTGAGGGTTGTGAGTTGTACCCCTTGCTCAACAATCTGTGAGTACAATTTAAATCATGCTGCAAAGTATTTGGTTGAAAATAAAATATTAAAATGATATTATCAGACATGATTTTGCTGTAACCGACTGAAATGAACATCAAATTTATGAATATCCCCATGCCAGGCCCTAGAAGAGGAATCTGGGAGTGTTCAGAGGGCACCTCAAGTAGAGGTAGACGAGGGAGTCCTTCAGCCAATAAAAGATGCAATCTCGTTCTGTGGGACCTGGCAGATGGGACTTCTTTACATGCCATTCATATTTACTGGTTAGTTTAGATCAGAGAAGGGCAGTTCTGAAGGGCAGTTCTGAAGTATTTTAAGAACAATAAGCTGCTTCCACATTTGCGTGTCTGTGCAGTTCTGACTTCTCCTATTACAGCTCTCCTTATCTTGTCCAGGTGTGTCTCTGAACTTCTGGAGCTCTGTTTTCGTTACAATTGTTGGAGAAGTCTTTGCCAAAAGAAGTTATATCGCTCTAGCAGGAATTGCTACAGGTAAAATTAACAAGATCAGGGTTGGTGACACAGCTTCACTCCTATAACACTAGTAGACGTTGTTGAGTGTTGTTATATATATATGCTATATTAGGTACGAAACAAATCAGACGCACAGATCGTGGCAAACGAAGCGATAGGCATGATGGCATCACCAAAGATCCGGGTTAGAATATTATTATTAAAACCTCACCCTTCAGGTATCGGTGAGATTAGTGCTGGTTTCATCTGGGGTAGGCTGACAACCAAGATTGGACGTCATGGTGTGGTGATGTGTAGTACTGTCATCAACTGTATTCTTTACTACCTAGCATTTATCAGCTTCCCTTTTGACGCTGCCACAACCACGGTGAGATTGAGAGAGATAGAGGGAGATAGAGAGGTAGAGGGAGAGATGGAGAGACGAGCTAGAGAGAGATAGAAGGGCGTATATAGGGAGAGATGAAGAAAGAGAGAGGAAAAGTAAGGAAATGACAAATTGTGAAGGGTGTGAGAAAAACTAAAAAGAATGCGAGAGAAATTAACAAGAAATGTGCCACTACTGCACCGCCTCACTGACAGTGAGTCACTGTAGCAGAGATACAAGGAGTCGTACTTTTGGAGAGAATTTGTGTTAACAAGTAAGGGTTAGAGACAGTGAGAGAGAGAGGGAAAGAGAGAGTTGGAGAGTGAGTTGGAATCAAATTTGTAGACGAATCTGTCAGCGCTGAATACCTTCGCATACGGTCAGAAATTAGCGTCGCACAACCTTGTACGAATCGTTAATTTTCTCTTTTCCTTACATTTCAGACCAGTAGGGCTGAGGACACGCCTATCATTGAAAGTAACATTTACCTGACGCTTGTTATGGGAGTCCTCCTTGGCCTTGGAGATGGTGGTTTTAACGTTTCTATCTACGCTAATCTTAGTGAGTTTCGAATGTAACATTTGTTTCTCGTTACCTTTCTATCCTAACTCTGCCTATATTTGGCTAATTAATAAATTTTCTCTCCGGAGACCTCCACTGTTTTATAGCAAATCAATGTTCTCCTTTCCTACAGGCACAGTGTTCGAGCACAAACCAGCGCCTGCATTTGCTGTTTTCAAGTTTGTACAGAGTTTGATGGGCGCCGGAGCATTTCTTTACTGCGGCAGTTTGTTGCTCCCGTTCCAACTGGCAATCCTTGCTGTGACCTGCCTCATCGCTTGCTTTTCATTCACCTTTCTCGAGCGGTTCCCTCAACATGTTCTCATTGTTTTACCGAGCACAGAGGAATAGCCGACTGTGTGTAGTGTGTACCCAAACTGTGTGTGGGTATAATTTAAATATTCCATCCTCATTGGATGTAGGCACATGTCCTTTTCGCCACCCCGTCGCGGCATTATGCGATTATTTTTAGGTTAGTTTGTTTGTTAGGTGAGACCAGAGACAGTGCATGGTGCAAATTACAATATAATTATTGTTTTTAATTTATCAGATTTCCGATATTTTGTCCGCCCGAGATTTGTTATGGGATCCATTGCTATGTTGATGAATGTTTAAATTTAATTTTAAGTTCAAGTAAATGAAACCTACATTTTTTGTCTGAGTCTTTACTTTGAAACTGAAAGAAGGGGAAGGCAACGGTCAGGTGGAGGCCAAACGTAAATGACTCCTGTCAACACATAGAGCTTCCTTGCACATCACACACTGTACGATGTGGTATGCTGTGAAGCCGTACACTAGTCTTTGTTATCCGTTCGGCGTTCCATTGTACATTGCATTTGTATCGCCCTTTCGTTGTTCCTCGTTCACCCGATCACGATCCCTCCTCCCGCTACCTGCAGCAGTCCCACGCTAGAAAACGTTTTGTTTGGAGCGCGCGTTGACGACCGGTTAGAGTTGCTGACGCAGCACGTAGGAATATGCCATGAAATAACTTTGCGGTGGATAAAATCATTATCCTGATCGCATCAGCCCTGCGGAACGTTGTGCGGCCGCTCCTACTCCTATGCCATTGATCTTGTTTTCAAACCCAGTCTCATCTGCTGTGTTTGTGAGGAGTGTATGCCCGTGTCCTCATACGCCAGAGTGTCAGGCTAGCTTTGGTGTTGCATTTCACTAGCAAAATCGTTGATTGAGAAGGTCTTGTATTGCATTTTGTTACTCGTGAGCTCTCCAGATAAGATAACTGCGGCATATATCAGCACAGTTCTCGGCTTTCCTTGGCCGGGTCGGTTTCTTTTTACAGTCCTAACTGCAACTGTTATTACACTTAGACTTGGAGACTTCTCAACTAGTCTGTACCATGCATTTGCAGCTACAGACTGCAATTGCATTGAATTTGAATTGCCATAGGCCCCGCTCTTTCCCAATTTGTCCCGGCCCATGTGTGTGCTGTGGCCGTCTGGACACTCAGGTTGTGTGTAGGGAATGGACATGTTATGCAATGTTTACTTAGTAATAGTAGCCACTGTTCTGTTCAATATTTTACTGACGCTCTTTCCCCATCCCTTTGTAGCATCTCCTAGTTATGACTGTATCACAAGACGTTTTGGATGCTCGAGAACATGTCCGAAAGCTGGATCCTGAGAACACCACATCACCATGGGTAGTGCTGGGAGTGGAGAAAAACAAGCTGGTTCTGGTGGGACAAGGTGACGACTATGAGAACATGCTGCCCCTCTTTAAATCGGATGAACTGATGTTTGGGTATGCCAAGGTTGTGGTCGGTGACGACATGAGTAAGCGAGAGAAGTTTGTGATGATATGCTGGAGTGGAGGAGATGTTGGCCTCGTCAAGAGAGGCAAGATGATCACACTGAGAGCTGAGGTAGATGAGATCTTTACGCAGCGAGCCAAGGTTATCGAGGCGTCCGATGTGGCCGATCTGACCCTTGAATTGGTGAAAGATTTACTGGTCAAGTCGTGTGGAGCGGCCTATGGTAACTCTACTTCTTAGTATATGGTCTTGTTTTTTTTCGATTGGACTTTTTTCGCTCTCAAAAAATGACAACTTTTACTTTTACTCAAATATGCGGCACTTATTGTTGCTAAAAACATTTGATATTCTAAACCTAATAGTAAAAGTGTATGATAGTTACTTTTATGTACTTCAAATTACATCTAGTCATATTGTGCGGCACTGGTTACCCCGTTTGCTAGAACTAACGCCAATCAAAAATATTTGGCAAAAACGTGAATATTTTTCGCTTAAATTACAGAAAATTATCATATATTTCTTATCCACACATAGGAGTAAGCGCCTTACTCATATTATGCGGCACATAAGGTGATTGAAATTGTGGAATTTTAAAATCTAAACTAAAAGAATCTCTTTGATGCCAATTTGCTCCAAAAATGATACTAAAATGATCCATCTATGGTAATCAACAATCTTACCAAAAGAAAACTGCCAAATTTTACTCAAATTGTGCGGCATGGCTAAAAATAGCTTCAACATGTAACATGCTGTAGAGCCGCACTATATGAGTAAACAGGCCTCAAATTGGTTGGATACAGTTCGTATGGCCAACAGCTACTATATCTACCATGCTCTGACACGGTTTGCTCAAAAATTGCGGCTCTATCGACTATGTCCTTAATTCAACCTTATTTCAAGGCCTCGTGCCGCACAATATGAGTAACTAAGAGTACCAGATATCATCTTATCATACTCGTAATTGTTCAAAGAAGATGTGTACAAAACATCAAACATCAATTTACTCATTTAGTCCCCTAGGAGTAAGATTTTATCACAAAAATGGCCCTGTGCCGCACAATTTGAGTAACTTTTTCCCGAATCCTAGCTAATCTATTGTCAAAAAATTATTCCCATTGGTTCCTGAAATTTCAAAGGTCTAATCACAAAGACTTTAAAATGAGAGCCATGTGCCGCACGTTTGTGCCGCACGGATTTTATAAGCTGTATCTCCGTAAGCCGCTGAATTAGAGCAACCGTTTTTTCACTAAAGTTAAGTTCAAACGATTGTGCATGTGTTGCATTTATTAGTAACCATCATAGTGGTTCGGTCGCTTCATAATCGTCTCCAGAAACATTTAAAAAAAAAGTCCAATCGAAAAAAAACAAGACCATATATCCCTACTGCAGGCTTCTTCTTCGATTTGCAATTACATATCTGGTACACGTATAATTCCTCTCTCTCACTTCTCTTCCTCTATCAAGTACAATCACGTGTACATGAACATAATCAAATCAAAGGTAAAAGCTAAGTGTTGTTTAATTAAAAACAATAAATATTTCAATCACAATAATAAGAAATGTACTGCAAAACGGTTCACGAATCGAGCGGCACAAGCAGAATGGGCTGGAACAATCTCTGTCTCTTTTCTGTCTCTCTTTCTCTTCCTTTCAGTCCTAATATCCCGTATTCAATACAAGTGTGTGTGTGGGTTCCAATATGGAACAAAGGCCAGGCCCGGTTATCGCTTTGCATTCGGCCGACTCTCTAATCGCCGCTGCAGTATCGATTTCTCGTCATCACATTTTATTAACTCCTCCGTTTTCATTCGCAACTGAAAATAAAGACAAATTTAACGGCTTAGATAGCATAGATAGTATTTGGGAAATCATAGTATTTAGGAAGAGGGAAGGATTCTATGTCTGGCGCCGCAACCCCATCTGAGTGCATTGACAATCAAATGGGGGTCTGACGCCGCCAAACAGGAGATTCTCAAATGTAGGAAATCGCGATTTCCTACATCGATTATTACCTCTTTTTGTAATCGCCTTTTCTCTTTCGAAACTTCTTCTTCAGCTGAGGCCTGGAAGAAAAGGAGGGTTAATTATCGGCACCTTGAAAAGCATAGGCCGATTGAAAAGTTTAGCTATCACACATTTGTTGGTCTCACTTGCACACACACACACAGTCACACAGCACAGCTTGGGAGGAAGCATAAAGGCTGTATCGGGTTCCATGGAATAGGAAGAACAAAATAGGAGCAACAGCTTCCTTCTCTCTCACTCTCTTTCCCCTCTCCCTCTCTCCCCTCTTCTCTCGCAGCAGGAACAAAATAATAAACCATGCTACTCATCAGATAAGTCAGAGTTCATTCACACACACGTACACACACGCACTTGCTTTCTCTCTACATTATAACACACACTTCTCTCACTCACTATTATTTGTCACCTGACCATCTCCATCTGTCAATGTAACACCCTGTAACACACACCCGCCATGTCATACAGTGTTCAACACAGTGAACTGTCAGATATATGACGTCATAATGACGTCATTAAATCTCTCTCTCCGGTTCAACTTACCGATTCCTGTGCCTGGGTCCGGTATCGCTTGACCTGCGCCTGAAGCAGTGAAATCTGCCCATCCGATTTTATTTTATCCCTCTCCTCAACCGTTAACTTGACCTTCAGGGTCTCGATTTCTTTTTCCAGTTGGCGTTTCAGGGTCATGAATTCCTGATAATCAGGGGTGTCTGCATCTGGTGCTCCTCCGTGATTAACTGTGACGTGGTTCCGGGCCCTGTTCTGCACCTCATCCCGTAATGCAGCAATCTGGAGGGGGTGTAATAGGTGATGATAATACAGTGGACTATTATGATGGTAAAAGTGATGAGATAATGTACCGCGAACTGTCTGGCGCTGCTGAACCGATCCGAGCTCACTGAGAATCATAACGGGGTCTAACCAGACAGATCACACATCACACACTAACAAAATACCTCTTCTTTGAGCTGGTTGTTCTGCTTTTCGATATCTTCAACTTTCTTGATAGAGTATTTCGAGTTAGCGCTGGCCCCACCATCTTCCTCGACTATCGAATCTAGCGGCACCTGGAGAGGGGGTGGGGTGAATATCAAGCATACACGTGGGAGGAGTTAAGGGCCCCGTTATCTATCCTAATTTGTCGAGTGCAAGCGGGTCTGGGACCTGGGGTGTGGGATATTCGGAAATATCGTGTGTATAACATTTCCTTTCTTTGCTTCCTAGCTCTATGGTATGCAAGAAATGGCTAGCATGATCACTGGTGTCTCATTTTCTCTCCTCCCCCTCTCTATTTCCTCTCTCGATCTCTCTCAATCTCTCTCTCAGACCTATTACGTCAGAGATCAGGGTATCAGTTACCATCTCTCAACATTCCATAACCCCGACATAATATGCATGGATATGCAATCATGCATGGACGCTGTGTATCGAAACCAACAAACATGTCAGACAACTACATAACCCCATCAAGTCCATGGTCATAACACACACCCGCCATGTCATACAGTGTTCAACACAGTGAACTGTCAGATATATGACGTCATTATGACGTCATAATATCTCTCCCCGGTTCAACTTACCGATTCCTGTGCCTGGGTCCGGTATCGCTTGACCTGCGCCTGAAGCAGTGAAATCTGCCCATCCGATTTTATTTTATCCCTCTCCTCAACCGTTAACTTGACCTTCAGGGTCTCGATTTCTTTTTCCAGTTGGCGTTTCAGGGTCATGAATTCCTGATAATCAGGGGTGTCTGCATCTGGTGCTCCTCCGTGATTAACTGTGACGTGGTTCCGGGCCCTGTTCTGCACCTCATCCCGTAATGCAGCAATCTGGAGGGGGTGTAATAGGTAATGATAACACAGTGGAATACGTCATGATTAAAGTGATTAGTGATGGTATAACAAAGAATGCATCACACAATTATGTTTGGCGCTGCCAAGCCGATCTGAGCTCACTGATAATCAAAACGGGGTCTAGCAACGCCAGACACATCACACACATCAATAATGTAATACAATTGTGCAACATCACACATCATCAATAACAAAATACCTCTTCTTTGAGCTGGTTATTCTGCTTTTCGATGTCTTCCACCTTCTTGATAGAGTATTTCGAGTTAGCGCTGGCCCCACCATCTTCCTCGACTATCGAATCTAGCGGCACCTAGTGGAAAGGGCGAGGTGAATATCAAATAGCGGCACCTGGAGAGAGGGGGGATATCAAACATGGGAGGAGTTAGTTCTCCTAATTTGTCCAGTGCAAGCGGGACCTGGGGTGTTATTGTGAGGGATATTCTTGATCGGAATCGTGTGTATAACATTTCCTTTCTTTGCTTCCTAGCCTCTATGGTATGCAAGGAATGGCTAGCATGATCACTGGTGTCTCATTTTCTCTCCTCCCCCTCTCTATTTCCTCTCTCGATCCCTCTGCCAATCTCTCTCTCTCTCTCAGATCTATTACGTCACAGATCAGGGTATCAGTTACCATCTCTCCACATTCCATAACCCCGACATAATATGCATGCATATATGCAATCATGGACGCTGTGTATATCGGAATTGAACCAAAAAACATGCTAGACATAACACCATCGAGTCCATGGTCACAACGATAAGCCACAATCCCTGTTAAACCCACTCCTACAATTGGTTACGAAAATAACCTTTGTAGGGTGCACTGAGCGCCGGAAAGGGAGGGCTACCTACTGTAGGTAACATTACCAACTCCCACCTACTCTCACCTCCATAATGTCACCGAGCTGTGTGATGATGATGCCCGCCTTCTCCTTCAGTAACTCCTCCCTCTGCTGAACCTGGCACGTCAGAGTCTCAACCTCTCTCACTCTCTGTGACAGCTGCATCTTCAGTTTGTCGATGTCCCGACATTTAGTTTTCAGGGACACTTTGTACTCGGCAGCTAACTCCGTCTGATCCTCTAACTGGTCCTTGAGGTCTTCAACCTTATAGATCAGGGCCGATCTTTCATTCTCTAACTTGGCACAGTTCACCAACACCTCTTTCCTGATAGGGGGGGGGGGTTAGAAACATTTCGGGGAGAGGGTTACTGGTTAGTTAACCAAAATCAAACCATCTGAGCGCACTGTCAGTGTCGGAGTCTGGTGCCGAACGAAACTAAACTATCATGTGTTGTTACCTGTGTACTTCGCTGGCCTGGAGTTGCTGGGCGAGTCTCCTGACAGTTGGGTTATCTAGGAGGTCATTAGGGATATCAATATCCAACTCTACATCTACAGGTGGAGCTCTATCAACTGTAGAGGAGGTCCGTGTTGAGATCTCACTTCGTACAGCCACTGGAGTCCGCCGTTCTCCCGCCTGAAATGGGAAGGGGTTACCAAGGGGATCGGGTGTAGAGAAAGGGAGAGGAAGGGGAGGGGAGAGATAGATATGAGAAGAAAGAGATAGAGGAGAGAGACAGGAAGATAGAGGCATGCACAAGTGTTCAATGCCACACTTGAGGACACAAAATGAAATTAGAAAGAAGATTTGACAGACTCTGGAATATGAAGGCATCCCGCCTCAACGGTTGGTAACTCTCTAACTCTCTCCCTGTACCTCGCTCCCTCTCTCGCTTTCTCTCTCTCCATCTCTCCCTAACTTCGCACCTTATCTCCTCCTCTGCCACTCCTGATGCTCATTTCCGGTGATGGAGAGCTGCGAATAGAGGTAGGAGAGATTGGGGAGCTAAGGTGCACCGGTGACTGGATCTCAATAGTTGGGGGCCGTCCATCAAACTGTAGAAGTAGCTGGTTGGGTACTGTGTACAGGGTTTCCCTTCGTCTCATCACCCTCTTTTCTGAGTTCCGTCTAGTGACCGGAGGTGGAGGGGTCACCCCCGGCATTATCACAGTCCTTCTCTTCCTGATTGAAAAGGGGCTCAACCAGGATTGGGGGCGGAGGGGTTACCCCTGGCATTATCACAGTCCTTCTCTTCCTGATTGAAAAGGGGCTCAACCAGGACCGCGGGGGATCTTTCTGAGAATCAGAGGTGTCAGTATCGGGTGATCCAGTCTTAGCACGACGTGTTAGACGAGGGCTCAGGAAGGAGAGGGGTCGGGATCCCTTTCTCTTGTTTCCCTTCCTCTTCTTCTTCTCCTTGTCACTGTCAGAGGGAGACTGCTCGGGGGAAGTAGGAAGGGCCACAGAGCACTCCGCGTCCGAGTCCTTCTTCTTGAAGAACCCCATGTCTTGTTATGATGTGATACACAGCTCAAAACGGTGTATCTAGCCAAGGCAAACAAATATCAAACTGGTCAGAGGAGTGAATAGTAAGCGAGTCCGAGTCTGTTTGTGTTTTGCAACAAAAATAGACGGCAAACAAACAGAGATAGAGAGAGAGAGAGAGAGAGAGAGAGAGAGAGAGAGAGAGAGAGAGAGAGAGAGAGAGAGAG
>AVPN01000099.1:56562-69930 GCA_000695325.1 Pleurobrachia bachei | reverse complement strand
CTCTCTCTCTCTCTCTCTCTCTCTCTCTCTCTCTCTCTCTCTCTCTCTCTCTCTCTCTCTCTCTCTCCCTCTATTTAAGGCATCCAGTGGGTTACCTACTGCAGGGTGGCGGGGTGGTTGAATAAAGGAATTTAAAAAATAACAAGACCAGCTCCCCATCTATCTCACTCTCTCTTTTTCTTGCCTACATCTCTCTCTCCCTCACTCTGACTTTGCTAGATGTGGGTCGTTTACCTTCGCATTATTCCCTATTTGGCTTAACTGCCCCGGATATCAAGCGCTCATATAATAGTATTGTTGGTATTTTAAAGGGACACCGATCCTCATCGATATAACCGGCGACTTCCAAATTACCGAAACCGGCTTTTTTGTAAGAGCTTGATTTTTATTTCTGCTACTGGGAGAGATTGAGTCACTCACAAACCTGTTGTTATATAATATAAGTTTCATCACAATAATTAATAATTATAAAATAATACTCTAATCTATCTCTCTTTATCGATAGTCGATGCTTATTAATCATAGAAAGGAAGAAATCATATAGAAATTAAAGATAAAGAAAGAGAGCAATAGACAGAATTGACCATTGTACTGCTCAATCTTTAGGAATCTTTAGAAATTTTATTTTTTTGGTTTCCCTACTGTGCAGCTGTGTGATGGGAGAGATTAATATAGGGGAGCAAGTGTTAGTCTTATAGGGTTACCTCTCTCTCTCGATCGGTTACTATTTGAAAGACATCCCAAATGAAATGAGTCAGTTTATAATATTTTATTTTGGTGTGCCCATGTCTTTTACAAGTGCCAGTTTCTCTCTCAAACTATTGGAGACATTAGCAGACAAAGAAACGCCATTATATATATTCCCCCATTTTTTATGCCAGGAAATTCCACATCTCCATGGGGTTTTCTCACATTTTACAAACCGCTCTATATAATGTTCAACATATTTTCTCTTGTTAGTCCCCATTTTCTCTCTTTCTTTTTCTCTCTCTATCTCTTTCTCTCACTCCCTGACTCTATATCTATCTCTCTCCCTTTCACTCTCTCTCCCTCCCTCTTGGACATCTCAACATTCAATTTTAAAATTTCATTGCTCGCACAAAATACACTCTCATCTTAGTTCGCACAAACTTCCCTCTCTCTCTCTCTATCTCTCTCCCACTAACCTTATAAATTTAGGTCACTTTTCCTAGTCTGTCTGCAAATTCACGGATTTTTCAAATTGTCAACACTATTTAGTACATATAATAGTCGAACGAAATCGCTTTTCTTCGTAGGTACATACTTTCTTTTATCTTTTTTGCAATTTTCGTTCTTTGAGTAATCAGAGATCAGAGAAAGAAATAGAAAGGTTTTTTGACGGAGAAAGCGGAAAATTTGAGAAGATATTTAACTCCAGACTGGGCAAGTAATTTTTGGGAAAATTACCTGTACTTTTGGTTCTCTCTATCTATCTTCCTTTCTCTCTCCCTTCCTTTCTCTCTGATGTTCTCCCGACCGCTCTCTTTTAAATTATTTTTCTTTTCTCAATTTTCCCTGTGACCTCATCAGGCGGTAGTTGGTGTATTATACAGACACTACTGGGCGTGTGCACGTCAAATATCATGCTAGAGTTTCTGATCCCCTGTATCCCCTGATCACGTCTGGCCCCCCCCCCTCTCTTTCTCTCTCTCTCTCTTTCTCTCTCTCTCTCTCTCTCTCTCTCTCTCTCTCTCTCTCGCTCTCTCTCTCTCTCACTATCGCACTCTTTTTGCTTTTTCCCAGTTCTCACCATAATTCTTTTTATTTTTTGTCACTTCGACGTATTATTGCAAAATTTATTATACTTTATTCGCCGTTTCTTAACTGTAGACCTAATTGAAAATAGAGTAAGGAATATAATAGATATAATAGATATAATACGGCGAGAAATAGCTGGTAGAGAGAGAGATAGTGATCAATATGATTTGTATATAAGTAGGGACCGGAGAAGAAATTATGTATTATTATACCTTCTTGAGGTATCTCTGCATCAAATAATATTTCTCTCAAAGCAGAGGGGGAATAAAGCTTTTCGAAACTTGTAGATAGCCCATCATCATTGGGTGATGAGATTTGTCTCCGCTCTATAATATAATACCGGTTCCTTTATGATTAGTGTTGGAGAGGAGGGAATATATCGATTACGACCCACATTTCCCATCAAAATTCAAATTGTGCATCTATTGTTTGGTGATGGGGTTTGTGTTTAAAATTGCCTACATTTTGTATGGGCCAATGAGCTGTGCAGACCGGCAATCATGTGATATATCACGTGACCCTTCTCGAGAGGGCTTTTCTTTTCAAATAAACCAATTACATACACGCTATTTCAGCGGCTACCTAGCTGCCGTTCTTTCTCCCTCCCCGCTGGGTTTCCTCCTTCTACTAACCCGTCCGTCACCCTCTCAACTTTCTATCTCTCTCTGTGCTCAAGTTTACAGTTTTTGAATTTCCTTGAAAAAAATCGCCCACACAATTTTATTTCTCTCTGTAGCTATTTCTCGGATGCAGCTCGCTCTTTTTTTGCACTATACTTACTTATTTACCTTTCTTTTTAATTTCGTTCTTTTCTACTCTCTCTCATTTCTCAGTATTTCCTTGCTATTATAACTTTACACGTGGGGTGCGGTGGTGCTAAAATCCGATGGCCTCATGAAATATTGAGCTGAGTCTGACCCCGGGGCCTCAACGGTATCCGGCTACTGTCCCCCTCGTGACCACACGGTAATAATATGATTTTTCGTTCCCCTCTATTTTCTTTTTCTCGAATGTTATGTGTTCCCCTTGCCTAGATAGCCAACTTATATTCTCTATTTCTCTCCCTTTACTCGAGCTTTCTGCCGCCTTTGTTATAAGTATTATTATTCAGAAACCTGACTCTCCCGCATTCATTTTCTTAAATTGGATTTTTGTGAAATAACGAGATTTTCGAGCATATTTTCAACTGCCGCAATGTCATGTTACACTGACATATTTTTTGCCTCATCACTCCTTCTCTCTCGTGTCGAAATGAGGGGGAGAGAGAGGGGTGGGTGACATTTTAATGTGTAGCACTAGTATTATTACATATTATTACATCAAATATTAATCTTTGATTTGTCTATAATACTATGGAATCTCTATAGCTCTCTCTCTTCTCTCTCTCTTTGTGCCCCACTCCCTGATAATAATATTCGATCAATACTAGGCACCCGTTTAACGCGATAAATCGAGAGAGGGAGAGAGAGAGAGAGAGAGAGAGAGAGAGAGAGAGAGAGAGAGAGAGAGAAAAAGAGAGAGAGAGAGAGAGAGAGAGAGGGTGAGATATGAGATTATTAAAGATGCACCATGCTCTCTGCAATTACAGGCCTGTAATTAGGCTGCTGCCCTGTGGGGTCTCCAGGTCACATGATGTGTCACGTGACACAAAGAAATAGAGAGCGGAGGATTATTTTAATTCTCCTAGAGAGACAGACACCCCTCTCTCTCCAGAAATTGTGGGTGAGTGGGGTTATTATGTCATTCCCCTCTCTCTCTATGTGGCTCGATGACCCCCAATAGACAGGCCAGTGTATTTTTTATTTGCACATTTCTTTGTGAGAGTGTGGTGAGGCTGAGTGTGTGTGATTTAATATGGCTTGCACAATAAAAATATTGTGATTTTGTAGTGTTGGAATAACTCCCAGAGGGGCACGCTGCACAACTTCCATCCTCCATCCTCCGCTCCCCCGGCACACACTTCTCATCAGCGACACATGCAGTCTGGTACTCATTTGGATGGGCGTCAGGTCCACAGTCCTCACAGTGATCCTGTCCCGGGGTGGAGACTGTGTCGGTAGGGCACTTGGTGCACTTGTCAGCGGGGAGGGTAGAGAAGGAGCCACCCGGGCACTTGTCACATTCATATCCATCATCATCACTAATAGTCCCATTCCCACACGCCTCACATTTAACAGCACCCAGGGTATCTGACACATACCCTGTAGGACACTCAGTGCACATGACACTGCCGGATATGTTGGCAAAGTATCCAGGAAGGCACTGTAGACAGCTCCCCTGCCCCTTGATCGGGTTGAACTGGCCCTGTGGACAGGGAGTACACACCCCCTGGTTAGCTTTGCTGTACGAACCCGCCGGGCATTTTTCACACTTCTTGGTAGTGGTGTTGTAGTATGTGCCAGCACGACATTTGAATCGTGGAGGTCGAGGGTGGGGACGGGCCTGAAGTTCCTGAGCATCTTCCAGAATCTTCTCCAGACCCTCAAAGAGCTCTTCGTAGAGGGTCGTGGTAGGAGCCCCAAGAGAGAGGAGGAGCGTGAGAATTAATAACTTTCTCATCCTAAAGGGAAGTGGGTTACAAAAGAATTGTTATTTCATCATTAAATTGACAGATAAAATAAACCTATCCAATAAGAATAGATCTGTCTCATGAGATGAACTACTGATTTGAAGGACATGCTTAAGACTTTCCTCAAGATTCAAGGTGGGTACCTATCTACAAAAGACTAAACCAACTTGTTAAATGTTAGTAGAATTATCATATTCTGACCAAAGTTTCAAGAAACTACACATCACACAGGGTACGTGTGGTATAAGAGGGTTCCCAAGCATTGGAGATAAGAGCGTGAAATGTAACACTATCTGATAACTTGTGCGTGACTTCAGGGCACTACTTCATTACGAGACTTTGAAATGCAAGGTGAGAATATATTGACCAGAGAATTTTACTACTCATGCTAAAATTTGTAAAAACATACCATAGTTACAAACGTGTACTTATATTAGTACTCTTAGGCATCAAGCAGAGGTTCCCTCTTTTCCCAAGCCTACCATAGTAACCTACGATAGTTAGTAACTTTCAGGTCCTCTATGAAACAGATGGACGGTTGTAAGGTGGAGGAAATACTCGAAATATTCAAGGTGAGAAATGAAATGATAGTAGGTACCTTACTCTCGTTTTTTAAGAAACGCTTTAGGAAGAAACTTTTTTATAAGAAACTTTTAAAATGTAAATCACAGAATTCAGGGAAACCACAACAAAATAAAACACCCCTAACTTGTTTAGTTTCGTGATAAAGAAGAAGTTAGTTTTGTTTTTGGGTTGCCTACACCTATAGTTTCCTAGATAAAAAGTTTCTTATTTAAAAGTTTCTTGAAATATACAAGCTTAATTAACGAGAGTAAGGTATATCTCTAGTCTCTACTATAAAGCGGGAGAAAGATATAATATATGTGTTTGGAGAAAGCTAGTACTACTAGTATAACGCCTTCTGGATAATTTGGAGTTGAAATATCTCTGTTGCATTGTAAGCTGTCAAGGGTGTGGTAGAATATATTCAAAATATCGCAGCTTTGGTGGAAAATCTGATACTCTAAATAAACATTGTACAAAGGGAATTATTATAGGAACGATGAAGTGAACAAAGGGAAATTTGAAGTCGCGGAGAAATGGGGGGATCAACTGGGAAGTGAATACCTCTACTCAGTTGAGAAAGAAAAACAAACTAAGTAGATTTACTGAGCAGTTTCCTAAGGGGTTTGTTTACCTCTAGGATCAAACCGGACCATTCTAAACGAGTAACTGGCTACTCTTACCGGCTACTATAACTGCCTCATACGAGTATCGTCTAGAAAGGACGTATGAGGCAGGTATAACCGCTAATGAATGTGATCGTGTGAATGTAAGGTTTCCACAACGTCCCCGTATTATATTTTGTTCACACATGACAGCGATCACGTGCAATAGCAGTTATAACTGCCTCATACGAGGGCCCTTTTCCTTTCTAGACGAGTATCCACCTACTATAGGAGGCAGTTATAACTGCCAGTTATAGTAGCCGGTAATGGTTCAAACTCTAACCGGCGGTTAGAGTAAAAATGTCGTTCTAGACGAGTATCTACCTACTATAGGAGGCAGTTATAACTGCCAGTTATAACTGCCTCATACGAGATTTTGTCTCGTCTAGAAAGGCTCTTAAATGCTTGCAAAAGTTCTGATTGATATTTTGCCATTATCGCCACGAATAAATAAAACTCTACGAATTTCTCTCTCATTTATTTGCTCTCTTTCTCTTACTCTCTCTTGGTCACAAGCAATCTCGCATCCTTGATTTGTCCATCTAGCGGTACAATGCATTGTACGTCTCCCATTGGCCATCCCTTTTTGTTTTCTTAATGGAACCTCGCACCCCACACCTGTAACAACTGCCTCTTTGTGATGTGTAAATTGCCACATGTTCCCCAAATAAGCGCTGTTCATAGTTGTAACGCGCCAGTAGCTGTTACTGAGAAAATGTGGACTGCGACAGCCTGCGCGCGATGGATAGCGCGCCAAACTACAAAAACTCTCCGAAAACTCACCCCCCCCCTCTTTTCTATCTAGTCCGCGATGTCGAACACAGAAAACACGATGACGCCAACAGAACCAGTACTCGATGTGGATGGACCCATGTTGAACAATATAACTCCTTCTAATTCTGGCCCATTGCCAGATATGAGCTCTATCATCTACCAACAACAATCCCTACCCCCTCTCCTGCCAGCTGCCCCATATGTCAAGCTCCCAACTACACCTGTTTCCCTGGCCCCTGCAGCAGCTCCTCGGAAACGGGGCCGTCCTAAAGGGTCAACAAACAAGAATAAACGGAACAGAAGTGGTGGATTGAATATCTGGGATCCGAAATACAATAATATTCAACCAAGACTCTCAACTCTAGAGCTCCTTGCTCTATCCATGCAGCAACAACCAAGACCCCAGGAGAAGCCCATTTTACCGAATGGTATGCAGTTGTTAGGACCCGTCTCCCAGACAGATGTTCAAGTGCTGCTCATGTTACAGCAACAAGAACAGGAGCGGCAAGAACGGCAACAGAGGCAGGCTCTGTTGGACAAGGTCCAGAGAGAGGTTCAGGAGCAGCTGCAGAAGGAACAGATGGATTTACAGACAAAGGAGGACCAGCTCCAGAGAGAGATCACGCGGATTGGGGCGGTATTAGGGGAGATATTCCAACAGCAACAAACACAACAACAGAGTGGAGCTGCTCAGAGCAGCTCAGTAGACAGACAGATATTACAGCTGCTCCAACAATCCCAACAACAACAACAACAACAGACACCAGAAGTAGCAGCCCAACCTGCCTCTTCCACAACAGAACCCTCTACAGTAGAACAATCATTCCAGAGTGCCACACCACCCGCAGCCTTGACATCAACAACCACAACAGCAAGTACAATCCCAACCGTGGTCCCCATAGAAACTACACCATCAGTTGAACAGGTTACCATGGAGACAGGGGAGTCAACACCAGTGATCAGTAATGACACTGAACAGCAACAGGAGAGCACAAACCAACAACCTATTATTGAGAGTACAGCAGCTTCATTTTCACCGACCGTTATAGCGACTACCTCAGCCCCTGCCTCCCAGACAACACTCTCCGATCTGGAGCAGCTAGTTTCCAGTTTAAGAGTGCCCGAGGTTGTCTCAAGTACAGGTGTGGCAGCTAATACTGCTCAGTCCCTGGCTAATATTCTACTGAACAACAGGTCACCAATCGGTCGAGGCCAATCTTCCTCAGCTTCGTTCAGCCCGTGCTACACTAACTCTACCCTCGCTTCCATACAGGTATGTAGAGTGTTATGGGTGTTGGGGGCAGGGTTCTGAATAATCTGAATATGAATTCCGATTTTTTAAATCGTTATTATAGAGACAAGGGTTTGAATTTAATTCCCCGGCTGAGAAATTCAATATTTTCTTAGAAAATTGCATTAATATGTACCGGTCGGTGAGAGGGGAATGATTCTAGAAGGAACGCCTTGAGGCGTTAAAAATTGTGTTAGAATGATTTGCGTAGGTGCCCGGGTTGTGGCCCCCAGGGGGTGGCTGTACGAATCTTGTGACTGATTTACTTCCTCTTTTACCTGACACTAACCCCTTCCCTCAGGGCGACCTAGACCAGGGGAAGAAAAACAGAGGGAGGCCCAGGAAATACCCGGAACACATGTACCAAGTTGGACCAAATGGGAAGGTGAAATACCCAGGAGCTAGAGAGAGGGTGAGTGCTGTTCATTTTCTACTTGTGCATTGTACCAATATCATATCCATCCATATTATCTGTTGTCACATACAGTTCTGGGATAACTAGACCTTATTTTCAGAAGATGTACTTCCCAAGCGAGGAGCAGCACCTTGCAGCCCTACAGCAGCAGCTACCCGTGGGATCAGCAACAGGTGGCGTGATGTCTAATGGGTTGAACAAGGTGCGTTATCAAACCAGAATAACAAAGGCGATATCTCTTTACAATTAGAGGCGATCAATTATTAAACCTACAACAAGGTGTCTGACAAATTCCCTCGACAATAACCCCACAATAACACCTCTCCCGCCCAGGAAGGTATGATGGATTTCCCAGTGCCCGCTCCCAAGAAACGTGGCCGGCCCAAGGGGTCCAAGAACAAGTCTCTAGTAACGTCACCCCAGCAACTCCTCAATCTACATCCCGTCTGGAACGGGGTCCCGGAGTTCAGACAACAAAGCCAGCAACTCGCAGCCGCCCTAACAGGACTCAATTACAAACTGTTGAGACAGAGTTTCCCCGTATAATACATGATAGAGAGAGACATTTGACTGCACTAGCTGCTACATAGCTTTATATTTGTACGTGTTTCTTTTCTTAATATTTTACTGAGTTGTCATAATAAATATATCCGAGTTTTGAGTTCTCCCCTATCTCATTAACATCGCCAGTGATGCATTAAGTTATCATTTATCAACTCCCTCTCTCCGAGAATGCTCGGTTTCTCTAAAGAATATTATCTTCGCTACCCTCCCTCACTGAAAATTTGATTTAGCATAGCTAATAGAAAAAATTTATCGATTTCTAACCGTGCAAAGAAACCAAATTTGGCATAAATAAGCATATTTAATGAAGGCTTTATTAAAGCAATAATTAGAATTGAAATTTTACATTTCAACCCACTCTAATAGAAATAATAGTCTAATAATCGAGCAATAAACAGTGTCGGGGCCGACAGGCAGTTTATTCGCAACAAGTCCTTTATTTCTTGTTAATCAGTAATGCATTAGCCTCCTCTTGACGACGGGAGCTTCATGATTATTCTTTCAAAATTCACTTTGTTCCTTCACCCGCCAACATCCTGAAAAAGAATTTAATGTTAGAGTAGTAATGTATGACATAATGCATGACGATATTGACAGATCACCCTGACAATATTTATTGAACGGTAATAACACGGAATAGCGGAATGTCGTTATTGAAATGCGTGGGAGAGTCGGGGGAAATGAAATTTAGATGTCTACAGTAGCATTTATTGAGACGTCACCGGTAGTCGGTAGAGTCTACCTCTGATTGTTATGTTCTAACCCCCTTTTACAAAATATGTGAGCGTGAGAGCTGTAGTCATAACTTGGCAAACCTCTGAGGCCAGATAGACGTGATTGTAGCTGTGGCCTGTGAGGGTCTCATTATTGCTGTCAGAGCATTATAGGGGTAACATTGCACCTCCAAGGGATCTCATGGGGACATCCCAGCTGGAACGTTCAACGTCTCAAGGGGACGTCCCCTGAGGAGCAATGGGGACCGCCTTCCCATCATCGGGCGAGCGAACTGTGACTTCCAGAGCAGAGGGTGACGGGGGGGGTGGTATTCAGTATAACGCGCTTAGATCTCAACAAAAACTGTCAATGTTTTAGCGCGTTACTGTTTGTTAGTACCTGTGTGCTATGTGTCCTCAGGATGTACCAGTACCATTAAATGTACATTTCGTGTAGTGTATATCTTGTCAGCATTCCATCTCCAATAGTGGGGGAATAGCCCTAGATATCTGTAGAGCATTCAAAGCTGTATTTCCCCTTCTCAAAACTCCTCCAATCATTCATCAGGTTTTACCTGTCATCAATTCCCATTGTTCTAGTCGGGAGTCTGGGTGGGAAATGATTGTTACCACTTTAAATAACTGTATCTGGTTTTACCTTGCCCGACCCTGTATCACAAATGTAAAGTAGGAATAGGACAAATCTGGTTACCTTGTATGCTAGTTTGAGGGCCATTTCAAGTCTTGGGAGCAGTTTGAGATTCCCAAGCATCAGCCGTCAACCATGGATATCATCAGTGCAGCTGTCGTGAGGGATACCATAACAGCTAAATAAGAAATGTGGTTTGAGAAATATTTCATTTTATTTTGCTTAGATTGGACAAGATAATAAAACACGAAAAGATTCAGTAAAACTCCAGTAAGTAAAACAAGTCAGTACCCAATTACAAAACCCTCATTATTTCCTCTTCCCATGTCCATGAAGGTTGGGTGCTGATATTTTCACCTTGCCAGGAATATTAACTGTCATATCAACGTCCTTCAAACTTTTGAACACATTTCTCTCCTGGGGAAGGCTGTTTTTGTCGCGAGAGAAAGTATCCAGTATCGTCTTACACGCTTTTCCCTTTTTGGTAGTACCCGGTGTCAGTTTAGCCTTGTATTTACAGCCCGACATGACTGTGTAGGGGGCTACGAAGGGAACTCCAAAGAGAATTGTGTCGGCGGGAGTAGGATTGAGTACGAGTGAGTCCAGGAAATCATATTTCTCTTCCTCATTATCGCTCCCCGGTCCTCCATCCTCCTGGTCATCCTGATCTTGTGGTTTCAGGTCAACAACAGGTGCCTTGTTACTGAATGTAGCGGGAGGTGTTTCGACTTGTTCCTCTTTTACCTCTTCTTTATTTTCCTCCCCAACACCACCAGTGGTTTTACCGAGAGCCTGCTCAACTCTCTCAGCTTCGTTTAACTTCGGTTTCTCAACTTCCCCTGTAAAACCTGACACAACGTTCTTAGCAGTCGACTTCGCTTTGTACTTTTGTTTTGAGTTGCTCGATTTCCCTCCCTTATCTTTTTGTTTCTTAGTTCCTGCAGATCCCAACAGTGCCATCATCGCCTCACGTTCATCGTCACTTTGGTCGGCATACTTTTCTATCCTCTTTTTCTTCTTATTTTGTCCCCGTTTCGGCCGATTATTCTGGGGTTGCTGGGCCTCTTGTTGCTTCTTTGCGTGATCGAACTTTGGAGCACCTTTCTTCTTGAAATTAGCCTTCAGGGGAGTCCCAACGAAATCGGTTCTCTCTGATTGTTGTTGGGTCGAGCTGTTGTTATCCTGGTTTGTAGAGAGAGCTGAAATCTGAAGGTTATACTTGTCAAACAACTCATCCATGCCCGCAGGTGTCTTACTTAGTTCCTCATCCTGACTTTGTTCATCTGAAACATCTCCATCTGACCCACCCTCACCCACCTCCTCCTCCTCCTCCTTCTCATCCTTCCCATCAGTAATATCAATATTTGATGTCTCCTCAGGTTTCCTCTCCTCCTTTCTCCTTTCCACGCTCTCTTCATCGACCTTGAAGAGCACAGAGAAACCAAGGATATGTTGTGCAGGGGGCAAGAAGTTCTTTTTTCCCCTGATCATGAAACTACCCGTAGTCAGGTATTCTCCAGTTGGTGCTGTTTTAGACACCTGGCTTGCATGCACCCAGTAGGCACTGGTAACAATCTTACTATTCCAGGCGGAGCTCTGACAGAGAGCAAAACACCCTGCCTCCATCATAGTTTTTGGAGGGAGAGGATCACTACCTTTGTTCTTCACGATAATTGAAGTAGCACCGTGAATATCTGCATGCACGTATACATCGTGTTTACCTAGATACTTCTTGACGAGGATTTCATTTTGTTGGGCGTCCCGGCCGCCAATCACCATGTACCCCTCACTGCTGATAAACCACAGGAATTTCTCAAACCACATGGCTTTACGGGCCTTCTTGATGGACGCCACAATATTGATATCTTTGATTGTTGCTTCTGTCTTTTTCTCTGCGTTTTTCAGAGCGATACTCGATGACTGGGCCGTCTTTTGCTCCTTCAAAGATGACTGTTTCACTGCGTCGTAATACCGTTTTGCATTGGCATAAGCCCCCATGTAAGATCAATGTCAACCATAATGCTCTCACCCATTTCATAAGGGTCCCTCAGGAGCATAGACATCCGGTTCTTATCCAGGGATATCTTATCTATTGCCAGGGCTGCAGCGTGATCATTCTCCCGTCCTTCCTCAACTAACTCATCTATCTCTTCCCAGGATAGCCGGTTAGCAATGAGGTTCTGCACAATGGTTATGGCCTCCTCCACAACCTCCAAATTAACCTCAATAAGGTAAGCCTTCTGGGATGATACCTCCTGGACTTCCCTCAGATTCTTTATCCTGCTCTCGTGGTCAAGTTTAATCGTCTCCAGCTTCTTCAAAACACTCTTTTCCTGCTGCACAGATTTACTTTCAATTTTCTGGGTTTCCTGCTCGTAGAAGAAAGTATCTACTGCTTCGTTGTAAGAGGGGTATTCCGTAACCTCTAGTTTCTCGACACAGCTGAATTTAACAGGGTGAAACTCGTCCATCAGAGAAGCCGTGGTTTTACTGGTGACAGTTTTGGAGAAAATATAGCCAGTTGTGATAGTGTTCGGAAGGGTTGTAAAGTCTGTGTAAGCATCCTGAAGTGCTGCGTAGATGGTGTCGATGTTTGAGTTCATATACTCCTCAGAGATTTTCTGATCGGGATTAAGGCCGTGTTTGTGAAGAACATGTCCTATCAGTGGTATACTAAAGGGGTTCTGGTAATTTAAGAACCGTTTCAGCTGTGTGTTTGGTTTGATTGCACCGATGGACTCCTTCAAAGTCTCCAAGTTCGGCTCAGAGAGAGTTTGGCAAAGTTCCCGTGGATAAAAATGTCCCACCGCATATCTGACATCTTCCTTCGCGTCTTGTCGTGTCCTCAAGATAGCAGTTATAACATGGTTACTATCACAAAGACACACATTGCCCCTATCATACAGCTCCACCATTAGGTGAGAAGAAAACTCCTCCGCACCGAACTGCAAGTCTACAACTCTGTCACAACCCATCTGAGTGATGGATGTTACCCGCTTATTTCTCATCACCCTCCTACATTTGGCAGAGAAGGCCGATGGCATCATTTGTTTGGGCCATTCGAAGGCTGTAGTATGAAGGCGGGAGCCGGACTCGATGTAAAGCAGCGTTTTCTTCTCTTGACCAAGCTTGATAATGTAACATTTGTTGTTAATATCGTACACATTCACGACCCGCAGTCCAACCACAGTTTTCTGTAGTTCGTTGACAATGCACGCGATATCCAACGAGGAAAACTTCGTCTTCATAGCAACAAATCCACTCGTGTCAAGTCATTTTCTGAACGTGAAAGGTAATTTAGAGGTTGTGTTGGTAAAGTCGAATTTTTTGAAGTTGTCACCCCCCTTTTGTCGCGCGGCGTCGTATTTGCGCGTGACAGCCCCCA
>AVPN01000099.1:24301-48644 GCA_000695325.1 Pleurobrachia bachei | reverse complement strand
ACAGTTATCAGATCGATTGACGGCAAACTCAAATTAATTTGTTTAAAGTAGTGTTGAAAAGTTTGAAACGATTATACAAACAAATCGCAAATAATCTCAGTGTCAAAAACAAGAACAGCTATGCCGATACAATCCGATATATAAGACAACGGCTAGCTTTTTGCCTGCTCAAGACGACTGTCATCAGTCTCAGAGGATACCGAGGACGACTCCCATGTCGAGTGGATGACTCTGTGGACTATAACTTACTATATCTCAAGTAGAGGAACTAGAGGAAGAAGACAAAAATTGATTGTTATCTGTTTTTTAATCATTTTTCTCCCCCAAAAAAAATCTGTATTAGCGTCGCAAACAAGTACACTACACAAAGCTGAAGAATTCACTAGACAAAAAAGCACACTGTATACAGAACAGAGTTCATTTGTTCCCCCAAGTGGAGTAGAAGTTGGCGTGGAGGTTGGCAACCTGCAGATGCGAAGAAAGCCTGGGCCCGCCGCCCGGTGAGTCCGCCCTACACTCCCGCCGGTATTCAGCCCCTGGCACCCGTTGTGGGGGCTCCGCCCCGAACCTGGACATTGTCCCGCATGGGCATTGGGTACAGGGGCGTTGGGAGTCAGCCGTCAGGTAGCTATCTCCACCTCGAAAAGAAAAAATCAAAAACGAAAAGTGGCAAAAGTTTTTAAAAAATGCTTGCGAAATCTGAAAACTTTAGATTAAGCCGCGCACCCGCGCGCATGATTTTTCCGCTGCATGGCAGCGCGCTGGAAGAAAAATCCCGGCCACAGTTTTTTTACTGATCTTTTTCTCTTGTTTTTTTTCTCCATGCGCGCCACCCCGCAACGAATCTTGAAGGGCCTGCAGCGTATGCCAATTTTGTTGGTGTTGTCGGAAAATTGAAAAGCGCTGCCTTATCCCATCGCGCTAGCAGCGTTTGCCAAGTCGGAAAACGACTTCGAGAAGTTGATTGTGATGCCTTCTCTCTGTTACCACCGACTCTGTTGGTTATGAACACAGCGGGGTTGGGATTGCTAACGAGTTCCTGGTTTCAAAAGGTCCTTCAGAACTTCTCGGACAAAATTTCCAGAAGACCGGATCGTCCCCCGAATCGTTTATCGTCCCCCCAAAAACAGAACAACAATTTAATGTTCCTGACCTATGCCTTACAAAGGTCCCTCCCCCTCCGAGACATTCCTTGTGGCACCAATGTAGGATCTACTCAAAGACAATACCAAGATACCAAGATACCAAGAAACCGACAATGATGGATCACTTCAAACTTGAAGTCGAGATTACTACGGGCCACGGGGAATTAACCGGAGGAAAATCGCAATTACTAATTTAGCGCACACTGAAATGGTGACCTATGGATTGAAGGGGACCCTAGCTTGAGGACCGAGCAAGATGGCACTGAAATTAGTTTATTATTATAATAGGGCTACATTTGATATATTGATATTTATTCGAACTAATGATGAATCTCTCTGAAACAGATGTAGCTATGTAGTAGGCTCAGTAGGTGTAAAAATGGTGGAGTGGTTTGTTAACGATGTTCGCCCATAGCATACAAGGAGATACTGTATACAAGAGCAAGAGATGAGACAGTTCGTTGTAATAACGGTTATACTTTTACCTGATCCTCTCGTCAGCACCGCCATACAGGTATTATATTAATTAGTTTCATGTCTTTTTCTAGTGGGCCTTTCAAACAAAATATATTAGTTACTTTAAGTGGTACTCCGTCATTGGCACAATATGATTGTCAAATGAATTTGTTTAAAAAAAAACTTTTTGTTAAATTCCGCCTCATTTCAGGTAGGCGTGTTCACTTTCTTCTCCTTTCTGGCATTATGGTCCCACCTAAAGGCGATGACTACAAATCCTGGTATACAGCATTCTACATTCTGGTCTAATCAACCCTTTACCCTTAAAACTATATTATGTGATTCACCCCCTTGTTACAGGTGCTATCCCTATGGAGACGTATAATGCCCGGTTTGCCCAGAAGGAAGATTTAAAGAGTGCAGTGTTGTGTCTGAAGTGTAACAGTATTAAACCGGAGAGGGCCCATCACTGTAGTGTGAGTTTCATCCTTACACTACACTACAAGTTCATCCTTGTTGTGTAGAGATATCAGATGTTTTGAGCTGCTGCTTGCCATACTGTATTGTGTGTGTGTAGAGTAACGTTAGCCAAGCAGTACGCAATATTCCACATCTCACATGTTCTTCTCTCTTATCCATACAACATATCTCAATATCTTCTTTTTTCTCTGAGTACCTCTCAATATCTTCTTTTTTTCTCTCGGTACCTCTCTTTCAATCCTTGTCAAAAGTCGACAAGTTATAAAAGCCTCTGAGTCCTGACACACACCCAAGTCACCTCCCCGACCTTAGTCCCTCTTAGTATCCCTTCTCTCCCCACCTGCAGGTATGTAGGCGGTGTATTAGAAAGATGGATCACCACTGTCCCTGGGTTAACAACTGTGTGGGTCAGCAGAACCAGAAGTTCTTTATCCTCTTTACTCTCTACATCTTCACTATATCTACCATGGCTATGTACATGGCGGTCAACAAGATAGTGCACTGTAGTGACGCTGAATGGAGCAGTAAGTATCTTGAAGGGCCTGCAGCGTATGCCAATTTTGTTGGTGTTGTCGGAAAATTGAAAAGCGCTGCCTTATCCCATCGCGCTAGCAGCGTTTGCCAAGTCGGAAAACGACTTCGAGAAGTTGATTGTGATGCCTTCTCTCTGTTACCACCGACTCTGTTGGTTATGAACACAGCGGGGTTGGGATTGCTAACGAGTTCCTGGTTTCAAAAGGTCCTTCAGAACTTCTCGGACAAAATTTCCAGAAGACCGGATCGTCCCCCGAATCGTTTATCGTCCCCCCAAAAACAGAACAACAATTCAATGTTGGACTGGATACGGAATGTTTCCAGGGAGGGGGAGGCTCTGTAAGGAACTGGCACCAATGTAGGATCTACTCAAAGACAATACCAAGATACCAAGATACCAAGAAACCGACAATGATGGATCACTTCAAACTTGAAGTCGAGATTACTACGGGCCACGGGGAATTAACCGGAGGAAAATCGCAATTACTAATTTAGCGCACACTGAAATGGTGACCTATGGATTGAAGGGGACCCTAGCTTGAGGACCGAGCAAGATGGCACTGAAATTAGTTTATTATTATAATAGGGCTACATTTGATATATTGATATTTATTCGAACTAATGATGAATCTCTCTGAAACAGATGTAGCTATGTAGTAGGCTCAGTAGGTGTAAAAATGGTGGAGTGGTTTGTTAACGATGTTGCGGGTATCGTATGTTCCTCTATGACATATGTTCTCGTTCTCTACTCCCAGTTTGTTGTTATAACGGTTATACTTTTACCTGATCCTCTCGTCAGCACCGCCATACAGGTATTATATTAATTAGTTTCATGTCTTTTTCTAAAAGGCCTTTGAATAAAAGTATTTACTTTCAATGGTGCTCTGTCATATTGACACAACATGATCTTCAAACTAGTAGTTCTTTATTTTATGTTAAATTTCTCCCTCATTTCAGGTAGGGGTGTTCACCTTCTTCTCTTTCCTGGCATTATGGTCCCATCTGAAGGCGATGACTACAAATCCTGGTATACAGCATTCTACATTCTGGTCTAATCAACCCTTTACCCTTAAAACTATATTATGTGATTCACCCCCTTGTTACAGGTGCTATCCCTATGGAGACGTATAATGCCCGGTTTGCCCAGAAGGAAGACTTGAAGAGTGCAGTGCTGTGTCTGACGTGTAACAGTATTAAACCGGAGAGGGCCCATCACTGTAGTGTGAGTTTCATCCTTACACTACACTACAAGTTCATCCTTGTTGTGTAGAGATATCAGATGTTTTGAGCTGCTGCTTGCCACATGCATTGTGTGTGTGTAGAGTAACGTTAGCCAAGCAGTACGCAATATTCCACATCTCACATGTTCTTCTCTCTTATCCATACAACATATCTCAATATCTTCTTTTTTCTCTGAGTACCTCTCAATATCTTCTTTTTTTCTCTCGGTACCTCTCTTTCAATCCTTGTCAAAAGTCGACAAGTTATAAAAGCCTCTGAGTCCTGACACACACCCAAGTCACCTCCCCGACCTTAGTCCCTCTTAGTATCCCTTCTCTCCCCACCTGCAGGTATGTAGGCGGTGTATTAGAAAGATGGATCACCACTGTCCCTGGGTTAACAACTGTGTGGGTCAGCAGAACCAGAAGTTCTTTATCCTCTTTACTCTCTACATCTTCACTATATCTACCATGGCTATGTACATGGCGGTCAACAAGATAGTGCACTGTAGTGACGCTGAATGGAGCAGTAAGTAGTTAGTTAGTGGGGGACCGGGGGTGGGGGACGGGGGTGGAACAGAATATTTTATTGGTAGTGCTAGTTAGTAGTGCTAGTAGCATCAACGATAATTATAATGTAGTGCTGGACGGAGTAATTATCATTTAATTATGTACATCCAAACTGCCCTAGATGCAGATGGACTATCTTTCTCACTCCCCTGCTCTTTCTCAATCTCTCTTTCTCTCTTTCTAAATATTTCTATCATTATGCGGTGTATAGAATGCAGTGTATAATTGTCTACAATCGGCATGTATGTCGTTTGTTTCATCTCCAACTCCCCTCCGTAGGTTGTGGTGCGCTCTCTCCTCCCATATCTCTGATGCTACTGACCATCCTTCTCTTTGTCTCCCTGCTCTTCGGCCTATTTACCGGGATTATGTTTGGGACTCAACTCTACGCAATAATGGACGACCAAACGGTAATAGTAATGTTGTTTTCTAGACCAGTAACGACTCCTCCAGTAATACTATAGGTAGTACTAGGTATACCTACTGCATTTGTAGTTGGAAGAAGGAGTCGAGAACCACCTGGTAGCACGGCAATATAACTCACAGGAACCATTACTGACCCCCCTCTCTCATTACCACTGCTGCCTGCTGGGTGGAACCATTACTGACCCCCTCTCTCATTACTGCAGGGTATAGAGAAGTTAAAGAATGAGCAGGCGACGTGGGAGCGGTTAACATGGAAACAAAACATGCAGGAGGTCTTTGGGAATGGTATGGGATGTAACTGGTTCCTTCCCATCATGCCAACCCACCTTACTCCCACCAAACTACATTCGCCTAAATTCCAAGTGTGAGGGAGAGACTGATGGGTGTAGTAGGGAATAGGACTGGAGTGTTTACAGGAAAAGGAATATAATACTAATAGAAAGATAGAAGAGAGAGAGAGAAAAAATATAGAGCAAGAGAGGAGAGAGATAGAAAAATATAGAGCAAGAGAGAGAAAAGAGAGGTTATTTCCGGTTAGTCATGTCTTGGTGAAGAGATGAGGTATAGTTTAGTTTATAGCTTGGTTTGAAGACGTTTGCTGTGGGTGGTTCCCTTGTACTGGGAGCTGTTTTTTCATACCTGTTTGTGTGTGTGCGTTTGTTTGTTTGTGTGTGTGTGTGTGTGTGTGTGTGTGTGTGTGTGTGTGTGTGTGTGACGTGTGTGTTTGTCTGTGTGTTTGTGTGTGTGACGTGTGTGTGTCTGTCTGTTTGTCTGTCTGTTACTACCCGATACACCCAGTGTGCAGTGTGTGTATCTTTAAATTAAGCAGTTTCCATTGTTATTATAAGCCACTGAAACAGTTGTTTTTTATCTCCATCATCTCTTATTATCCCCCTGTAAAATCATACTCAAATCAAATTTAACTACTTTTGCCTTTGCACTTGCTCAACACCTCTCATATCAAGTAGGATGCTCGCAGCACAGCCAGCCAGTCGACTGAAGAACTTTGGTGTTAACCTCTGGGCGGAGTTCTCTTCTCTTGGTAAGTAGTTCATTATTATTTATAGGTTATGAAGCAGATGTTATTTCTGTGTTTATGATGTGTTAGTCCTAGCAGTTGTAGCAATTTTGATTTGCAATTATGCTGTTTGCTCACACCTTCTCACTCCTCAGCCAATGAACACAAAGCGACCAACATTGGTCAGGGGTTCCCAGATTTCGCGGTCCCAGAGTTCCTGCAGGATGAGGTGAAGGAAGCAGTGGCCAAACCATCTGCTAACTGGTATGTTCAACAAATTGCCTTCGTTATACTGCTAACTGGTATGTATTGACGTTATTCTGCTTACTCATATCTCCTGAATATAACATTTTGATACCATCTCCATTCTCCCCCCAGGTATACCCGTGCAGCTGGGCACCCCCGACTAGTTCGCGCTCTAGCTGATGAGTTCTCGCCCCTCTTTGGACGGACCATTGACCCCATGACAGAGGTCACTACTGCGGTCGGTGCATACGAAGCTATCTACGCTGCCATCACCGCATTCATCAATCCTGGGGATGAGGCAGTGGTTATTGAGCCCCATTTTGATTGCTATGCAGGGGACATGGACATGTGTGGTGGTAAACTCGTTAGAGTTCCCCTCCGGCCCACTGGTGAGAGAGACACACTCATTGCTAACTGTGACAGTTTAATGACAGCACAGTCCATTACTCTATCCACTATGTGATGTCACTACTAACCACCCTTAAATCTCGAAAGGTGACGGGACGGTTGCCAAGAACTGGACGCTAGACAGAAAGGAGTTCGAGGAGGCGTTCAATGATCGAACTAAACTTCTCATCACCACCACCCCTCATAACCCTGTTGGTAAGTTGCAGCTGTTATAGTGGTGGTGGTGGTTCCATTAGTAATAACATGTACATCTCCCTCTGACTCTCATACTAACACACTCTCTATCTCTCAACTCTTTGACATTCCCAACACAACCTCTGACCTCTCTCTCCTCCCCTCTCTCCCCTCTCTCACCCTCTATCCCGCCAGGTAAAATGTTCACAGAGGAAGAATTGGAGTTCATTGGGGGAGTGTGTGCGAAACACAACGTTATAATTGTCACTGATGAGGTTTACGAAAGGGTGGTATTTCAGGGCAGCAAACATGTCCGAATCGCTGCACTACCTGGTAGGTTGTGTTAGTTTTTCTTCTGCTCGAATGTTTATAATTATGTATAAGTGACGTAATAGTTGACTGTTGTTATGTGTGGTTGTTTCTACCACTCACCCCCCCCCCATTTCCAGGTATGTGGGAAAGGACCATTACAGTTGGTAGTATTGGCAAGTCATTCTCTGTGACTGGGTGGAAGGTAGGTTGGGCTATTGGCCCTGCTCCTCTGATCACCCAGATCCAACACGTCACCTCCTGTACCACCTTCACAGCCCCCACCCTCCTCCAAGAGGCATCAGCAGGTGCCTTCGAGAGGGAGGCCCGGGTGAAAGGCACCACTGATTCATACTTCGACTGGTTGTCTGGTAAACTAGAGGAGAACTGCAGGAAGCTAGCTGATGCCTTCACTCACATTGGTTGTGTGCCTGTTTGGCCGGATGGTGGGTATTTCATGTTAGTGAATACTGCCCCCATGGGTTGGGACTTCACTGAAGAGAACACAGGACGATGCTATGATGTAGATTGTGTGAAGTGGCTGACCAGAGAATTCAAACTAGCTACCATCCCTATTAGTGTGTTTTACGGAGACAAGAATCGGCACCTCGCTGCCAAGTATATTAGGGTATGCTGTGCCAAGTCTGACGCTACCATAGATAAAGCATGCGAAATTATCCGTTCTCTTAAGAAGGCATAAAGCGCTGTAGGTACAGCGTGTTGTTTTTATGTACAACAGATCAAAGCATGTCTTTGTTTTGTTTTAAATTATTTTAAATGTGTTTTAACTTTAAAGATAATTGATTTCTGTTGACCAGATATAACTTGTTTCAAAGCTAAATAAGGGAGAGAAAGGTGCATCATCTTGAATAGTGACTGCTGGATTAGCTACTGCTCAGTGTGCTCACTGCTGCTGCAGAAGGTACCTGTTATCGCTATTGCTTACAGAACCCGCAGGAGCGCGCTGTCTTTTGTTTGTAGGGTATATCGCGCGCACGACAGTCCCTTCTCTCCCTTCCTTGGTCTTCCACCTCCAGGTGGCAATTGTAAAAACACTGAAGAGCACAACAACGGGTTTTGGGGTCGGCTTTTTGAAAAATAATTGGTAAAGTAACGTCGGGCGCTGAACATATAAAGCGACAAAACACACATACACACACAAAAAGAAGTATCAAATAGTAGAAATTCCCGGAAAACGTCACGTATAATACACAAACAGATAGTCATTAATCTCGCTTCAGAGTATCTCACTGTTTAACGAGTCTGTACTCTGTAGAGCTTGAAGCAGCTCACAAGAGTTCTTATAATTGTCACCCTCACCAATAGGGGGTATAAATGTAATATCTCACATATGGATCAGTTCAACTTTCTCGCTGCATGCTGAGCGATCTGAGCTCCCCATCTGAGAGGATATGCTCCTTGTATAGGAAGTACTGCACTGCAGGCCTATCAACGAGAACTTGCTGGCTTGCAGCCAATTGATACCTGAAAAGAGAGAGGGGGGCATTAGGATTCGTTGAAATGGGAAAGAGAAATGAGAATATAAGTCAATCGATAGGAACAATCCAGATTACTTCTGTTATAGTTTGTTGAGTAACAAGCTGAATATAGTCTCTGTTTTACCTTCGCAGAAGGTAGGGTGGCAGGTATTGGATCTGTAGAACCTTTGTTTTGGGATGACTCTCTGCCAGGGTCCGGGTAATAGGACCTAGAACATGTTCCACAGCGGGAAGAGTACCAACCTCACCCGCATGTAACGGCTTCTTCCGTAGCCTAGTAGGGTGGAGAGTTGTTATGTTCTAACTCTACTGTACATTTGTCAAACAGCTGTTCGAAAACGCGACGGCAAGTGGAGAATAGTTAAGTATATTATACTTCATTTGGGGGAGGAGAGTAGGACGTGGTTATAAATACAAATACTCACTCCCTCTTTAACAACCCCTCGGTCTGTTGTGTAGGTGTGATGTTTACCTCTTTAGTTTGCGAGAGAAAGATGAGGGGGTGGTGGGGAGGCAGGGTGTGATACAGATTGAATCCAGAGCAAGATCCATTGAGATAAGGTCATCCTCATCATCACCACTCAACTGCTGCCAGACATGCTCCTGACAGCTCTGACACTCACCATCGTGCACTGTAAAACTCTCGTTCCACGGACCCTCGACTAGAGAGATGGAGTTGTTGGGTAAGGGATGTGTGAGAGGAGGACACAGGGGTATCAGTAGGATCAAATCCAGTATAATGACATTCGATAGGGTAAGTCTCATGTACCCTAAAGTATCATACTTCCTCCATATGCTCTCTTTTCGGAGCGTGCTGGTCATGGTACCATTTCCACCTATAATTCTCGCTCGATCTCGCACATGTGTCTATGTCACCAACTACATCACCACAACTTACTCTCTTCAGGGTAGAGATCAAGTTCATTTATTTTCAACTCCTTCAGTATTAGTGACGTCATTAGGACCTGGTTAAAGAACAGTCCAAGGAAGGGAATGATAAAACCACGTTGTAGACCCTTCTCCAATATTGTCTGATAATTCCTGAGGGAAATGGAAATTAAGTAAATGGAGACAAAAGGTAAATAATACAACATTAAAACTGTGAAGTTGAGGAGTTACAGTAATTAACTTGTGTATAACTTATTACAAAACTGATTACATAAAACATAAAACTATTCTGATCGTTAAGTGAGTCTGTATAATGTATCACACTGGCACAATTAGTTGATAGATAACTGTCCGATATAGATATTTTATCGAGAAATTTAAAAATACTATCAGTTAACAGCTTCAACTGTTTGTTTGAAGAAATTTGAAAATACTATCCAATACAGTAAACCGTTCCTTATCAACTCTCTTCATTTCCTCAATAACCTCCTTCTTGTGTTGAATATTGTCTAGCTGGGCGGCAGACACCTCTGGATGGGTACCACACAACACCACTCGACCTTTCCCTACCTCCATCCCCACCGCTGCTACCTTGGTCCCCACATTATCTGCTTCCTTAGAATACCTCCACAACTCCTTATACCCAGTTGTAACGTTCATATTGTCTGGTCTGAAGTTGCAACCTCCGTTATAATAAACCCTGGCGGTGGTGCCATCACCAGTTTCCATGGTTACCACTCTCTCTCCACTGTTGTCTAGGTAACTATACCCCGGGTATACCGGACCAACCGCTGTCCCAGGATAAAACTTTAACTCCCGCTCTGCCTCTATCTCCATAGTCGGGTCTCCCTTTGCAAACTCAATGTGAGATGCACCGTAGTAGCTACCTGCACAGAATCCCAAATACCACCCGCCAGACTCCACAAATTTCCGAATATTAACATTTCCAGTTCCTCTCAGTTTCTCGTGGTAAGGGGTGTCTCTACCCCCTGGGAATATCACTCCGGCATAGTTGTTAGTAGTTAGATTCCCATTGATAATGTCCGTAGCAGAGATGTTTGAGAAGATGAAGGAATAACGAGCGAGAGTCTCAGCGGTACAATCGATACAAAATGGGGAGGCCCCTGAATCACTGTAGATAGCTATACTTGACATGAGCTACGAGAGATGGAGTGATAGGTTAGCATATAATAACGGATAGTTATAAACATATTATTGCTGCTGTGCTTACAACAATGCACGTATGCGTATTTAGACAAAATGAAACGTGAGTGGGTTGAGGTCTAGAATGACAAATGTGTTTAACTTTATCCCTACACAAGCCTAAATCGAATCATAAGAACATACTACCTCAGCTGTGGCCTATGTGTGCGTGTGTGGAGTGTGTGTGTGTGAGCACACTGACACAACCTAAACACGACGGGTCAGCCGGAAGTCTTACTGAACCGAAACCCAAAGTGCGCGTCTTTTCTTGCGCGCCTACCCCTACATCTCGGTCGTTTGTCGCTCGCGTCCTACTTACTCGTAGTTGTTTGTATGCCTCCATATTTCCACGAGACTATTGAACGATTTCCGAGACTGTCCCTTGATCTAAGAAGAGATGATATTCAGAGAAAGTACATCGTTTAATGAGGTGTTATGAGAATTTAAGTAATTTGGGTCATTACCAATTTCCAAGTGGTCTCTAGACGATAAATTGGGTTGCTTTGAAGGCCCGCAATGATAGCCCGTAGTGAGCTATAGTTACCCATTTGCCTTAGCTTTTCTGCAACCTGAAACATCATTTACAATTAATTAACATCAAATTTCATGTCACTAATACTATAACTAGAGAGCTGCTTATCCCCCTCCTACTCACCGATATGAGATATCTGATAAGACGGGCCCGAGCCCTGGGTGTTGTTTCCAGTAGGACCAACTGGGCAGATAACATTGATATTCTGTTGAAGAAAGATACAGCCTGTCTGATGTTGGGCAAGTCGCGACACTGAGAGGGGAGAGTGTGTGGTGTGACGCACGGCCTAGTGTTACTGACGTAGGAGGAAGGGAGATAAGTTATAATACCGGTGCTGCGGCAGTCCGTATTTCTCTCTTTCTCCCTATCTTTCCCTATCTCTCTGTCTCTATTCCCCTATCTCTCTCCCTCTCCCTCTCTATTTCTTTATTCCCCTATCTCCCTCTCTCCCTCTTATCAAACTTTATAGTGACAACAGTCAACACCAAACAGACACTCACTATGTGTAAAGATGCTGGAAGCTTGGAAGTTGAGAGAGAACTGAATAAGGAAAGAAGAGAAAAAGAAACTAGTTTTCCGAATATTAACATTTCCAGTTCCTCTCAGTTTCTCGTGGTAAGGGGTGTCTCTACCCCCTGGGAATATCACTCCGGCATAGTTGTTAGTAGTTAGATTCCCATTGATGATGTCTGTAGCAGAGATGTTAGAGAAGATGAAGGAATAACGGGTTAGAGTCTCAGCAGTGCAATCGATACAAAATGGGGAGGCCCCCGAATCACTGTAGATAGCTATACTTGACATGAGCTACGAGAGATGGAGTGATAGGTTAGCATATAATAACGGATAGTTATAAACATATTACTGCTGCTGTGCTTACAATACTGCACGTACGACGCGTATTTAGACAACATGAAACGTGAGTGGGCTGAGGTCTAGAATGACAAATATGTTTAACTTTATCCCTACACAAGCCTAAATCGAATCATAAGAAGTGAGAACTACCTCAGCTGTGGCCTATGTGAGTGTGGAGTGTGTACACTGCACTGACACAACCTAAACACGACGGGTCCAGCCGGAAGTCTGACTGAACCGAAACCCAAAGTGCGCGTCTTTACTTGCGCGCCCAACCCTACATCTAGGTCGTTTGTCGCTCGCGTCCTACTTACTCGTAGTTGTTTGTATGCCTCCATATTTCCACGAGACTATTGAACGATTTCCGAGACTGTCCCTTGATCTAAGAAGAGATGATATTCAAAGAAAGTACATCTTATAATGAGGTGTTATGATAAACTAAGTGATTCGTGCTCTCACCAATTTCCAAGTGCTCTCTAGACGATAAATTGGGTTGCTTTGAAGGCCCGCAATGATAGCCCGTAGTGAGCTATAGTTACCCATTTGCCTTAGCTTTTCTGCAACCTGAAAAAAACATGTACAATTAATAAACAGCACATTTCATGTCACTACTACTAGAGAGCTGCTTATCCCCCACCTACTCACCGATATGAGATATCTGATAAGACGGGCCCGAGCCCTGGGTGTTGTTTCCAGTAGGACCAACTGGGCAGATAACATTGATATTCTGTTGAAGAAAGATACAGCCTGTCTGATGTTGGGCAAGTCGCGACACTGAGAGGGGGAGAGTGTGTGGTGTGACGCACGGCCTAGTGTTACTGACGTACGAGGAAGGGAGATAAATTGTAATACCGGTGCTGCGGCAGTCCGCAGTCTCTCTTTCTTTCTCTTTCTTTCTCTCTCCCTCCCTCTCTCCCCCTCTCTCTTTGTCTATTTCCCTATCTCCCTCCCTCTTATCAAACTTTATTATAGTGACAACAGTCAACACCAAACAGACACTCACTTATGTGTAAGAGATGCTGGCAGCCTGATTGGGTCTGTATAGTGTTTCACTGGCACAATTAGTTGATAGAGAACTGTCCGATATTTTATTGAGAAATTTAAAAATACTATCTAGTACATGATCAACTGTTTGTTTGAAGAAATTTGAAAATACTATCCAATACAGTAAACCGTTCTTTATCAACTCTCTTCATTTCTTCAATAACCTCCTTCTTGTGTTGAATATTGTCTAACTGGGCGGCAGACACCTCTGGATGGGTACCACACAGGACCACTCGACCCTTCCCTACCTCCATCCCCACCGCTGCCACCTTGGCCCCCACATTATCTGCCTCTTTAGAATATTTCCACAACTCTTTAAACCCCGTCGTATCGTTCAAATTGTCCGGTCTGAAGTTACAGCCCCCGTTATAATAAACCCTAGCGGTTGTGCCATCTCCAGTTTCCATGGTAACCACTCTCTCTCCACTGTTGTCAAGGTAACTATACCCCGGGTATACCGGACCCACCGCAGTCCCAAGATAAAACTTTAACTCCCTCTCTGCCTCTATCTCCATAGAGGGGTCTCCCTTTGCAAACTCAATGTGAGATGCACCGTAGTAACTACCCGCACAGAATCCCAAATACCACCCGCCAGATTCCACAAACTTCCGAATATTAACATTTCCAGTTCCTCTCAGTTTCTCGTGGTAAGGGGTGTCTCTACCCCCTGGGAATATCACTCCGGCATAGTTGTTAGTAGTTAGATTCCCATTGATGATGTCTGTAGCAGAGATGTTAGAGAAGATGAAGGAATAACGGGTTAGAGTCTCAGCAGTGCAATCGATACAAAATGGGGAGGCCCCCGAATCACTGTAGATAGCTATACTTGACATGAGCTACGAGAGATGGAGTGATAGGTTAGCATATAATAACGGATAGTTATAAACATATTATTGCTGCTGTGCTTACAACAATGCACGTATGCGTATTTAGACAAAATGAAACGTGAGTGGGTTGAGGTCTAGAATGACAAATGTGTTTAACTTTATCCCTACACAAGCCTAAATCGAATCATAAGAAGTGAGAACTACCTCAGCTGTGGCCTATGTGAGTGTGGAGTGTGTACACTGCACTGACACAACCTAAACACGACGGGTCCAGCCGGAAGTCTGACTGAACCGAAACCCAAAGTGCGCGTCTTTTCTTGCGCGCCTACCCCTACATCTCGGTCGTTTGTCGCTCGCGTCCTACTTACTCGTAGTTGTTTGTATGCCTCCATATTTCCACGAGACTATTGAACGATTTCCGAGACTGTCCCTTGATCTAAGAAGAGATGATATTCAGAGAAAGTACATCGTTTAATGAGGTGTTATGAGAATTTAAGTAATTTGGGTCATTACCAATTTCCAAGTGGTCTCTAGACGATAAATTGGGTTGCTTTGAAGGCCCGCAATGATAGCCCGTAGTGAGCTATAGTTACCCATTTGCCTTAGCTTTTCTGCAACCTGAAAAAAACATGTACAATTAATAAACAGCACATTTCATGTCACTACTACTAGAGAGCTGCTTATCCCCCACCTACTCACCGATATGAGATATCTGATAAGACGGGCCCGAGCCCTGGGTGTTGTTTCCAGTAGGACCAACTGGGCAGATAACATTGATATTCTGTTGAAGAAAGATACAGCCTGTCTGATGTTGGGCAAGTCGCGACACTGAGAGGGGGAGAGTGTGTGGTGTGACGCACGGCCTAGTGTTACTGACGTACGAGGAAGGGAGATAAATTGTAATACCGGTGCTGCGGCAGTCCGCAGTCTCTCTTTCTTTCTCTTTCTTTCTCTCTCCCTCCCTCTCTCCCCCTCTCTCTTTGTCTATTTCCCTATCTCCCTCCCTCTTATCAAACTTTATTATAGTGACAACAGTCAACACCAAACAGACACTCACTTATGTGTAAGAGATGCTGGCAGCCTGGAAGTTGAGAGAGAACTGAATAAGGAAAGAAGAGAAAAAGAAACTAGTGTAACTAAGTGTGTGAGTGTGGTGAGAGAGAGAGAGAGAGAGAGAGAGAGAGAGAGAGAGAGAGAGAGAGAGAAAGAGAGAGAAAGAGAGCACAAATTGATAGGGCCGGGGTTGCAAGCAATTAGTAAGATGGTCACGAGGAGGGTCGAGTAAGAGGAGAAAGCAAGAGAGGGAAGTAAGGGAGAGAGAGAGACAGGGAATGGGAGAGAGAGAGAAATGTACATAATAACCCAGTACTTCCCCACATACCCACCTACACACACACGCACATAGCCACGCCCCGCTCTAACTATGTGGGAGGAAGGAGGCCTGGTGTGGAGTGCAACACAGCTACAGCAATAGGATATACCAAGCATACCCCGCTGAAACCTACTCCTCTCAATCATTCTCAATCATCCTCTCCTTACTTTAAATCCCTTACTTGTTTTTACTCCCTCTCTCTCTCAGTCTCATCGTGTTGTGGAATGTGGAGAGATGTTAAATATTTAATCTTAAAACACCTTCTCTGAGCCATCATGCTCAATCTCAATGATCACTCATATTTCTTTATTTCTCTCTCTCTCCCCGCTCACTCCATATTTTCTCCTTTTCCATGGCAATCACCCAACATATCAGAAATTCAAACAAACACGCTGGAATGTTGAAAGCTGGCTCTTTTCTGACGTGGCCACTCGATTGTTGTCACTCCCTGATTCATTCTCATATCTCTCTCGAGTTAGGAATAATACGTTCCAGTGATATCACGCAAGGAAACAGAAAAGTAGAGAGGAGAGAAGTTAGAGAGAATGTGAGTGGCTGTGTGATACAGGATTTGTTGTGTCGATGATGTAAATTGAGAGGACCAATTTACAAAATGACTCACAAACATCCCTCTAAATATGGGTCTAACATCACCGCCAGCTACGTAACTTTTCCTTTTGCATCTCTATCTTTATCCAGACGTCTCTCCAGCCCCTAATCCCCTTATAAACTAATTATCCTCCAGTCTAGAATTAGCAACCCTCCCCATGACGTAACATGACGTGACAATCCCATGCGGAAAACAGCACGTCATTCTTTGCTGCCCTATAGATGTGTGCTCCACTCTTGGTAATGAAACTAACCCTCCACGGAGTTATGCAATAAAAGGGGTGACGTCGTATGCAAGCTCGACTCACCGATTCATCCATGACATGTTCACAGTATAGCAGTTCTCTGGGCGACATGGCAAGGAGGTACCTCTGATCCAGATAGGTCAGTTGTTGGGCAAAGTGCTCCGGTTTGATGTTGTACACTCCCAGCTGGAGGGATCTCTGAAAACTGGGTTAGACAACTGTTAGCATCAGTGGGTCTAATTAGGGTAAATTAGGGCAAATAAGGGTCTCATTGGGGTTGGGAAAAGTTTTTGGGACCTTCCTGCGCTAACCCTAATTAGGGTTTGGGATGGAAAGGAATAGCTGTTACTTATATAGGTTAAAGATTGGAACGTGGAACGAGAATTGGTGACTGGTGAATTATAGGCTGCAGCTGAGGGTATTTGTTGAAAAACCGTTAGATATTCGCAGCAAGAAAAACCAGACAGCCGTTAGGTTGGTAGAAGAATAGAAGATAATCGCAATATGACGACATGGTCCAGAATACAGGGTAAGATAACGATAAAACATTGGATGGGAATAAGATCTATACCAGTATGGGGGTCAGCTAGGGGTTCAGAAGAGGATATACTAGGTTCTATCATTCCCCCTTTCCGGGAAAGAGATGTTTTACCCAAAGAAAGACCATAATTTAGAGTAGGGGTTCTAGGGGATAATAAACATCTGCGGTACTGCAGGACTGTCGCCAGATTGGCGGCTTTCCAGCCAGACTGATACATGTTACAACATGAAGCATTTGTCAACAGATCAGGGCACCAAGTGTTGACAGCTCAAAATGACGTCATAATTTAAGGGGTTTAAAATATCTGTATAGTTACAATCTCTCTCTTTTCTCTCTCTCTCTCTCTCTCTCTCTCTCTCTCTCTCTCACACTCTCTCACCCTATATTACCTGTTGGCGGGATTGTAGGATTCCTTGGCGGAGAGAGGGTAGGACGGGGTGGGACGAAGCGTCATGTCATCAGCAGACTTCCTGCGAGGAGAGTTAGGAAGATATGCAGACAGGCTACTACTGCAGTTGTTAAAAACCTACGACCTAGTCAGATATACTGGTTACTACTATTCCAGCTGATTCTTTAGAATTACCATTAGGCACAACAAATATTAATACGGTAGGCAGGTTGGGGTCCGAAGTGTAATAAAAAGCCAGGATAATGTGACTCAAAAGTAACTCAAAAGTCACGACTCCCGAACCACATAACAACCTTGTTCTAACGCGGGGAGAGAGACAGGGTTGAACACGGCAAACTACAACCATATCTGATAACAATGACAAAAGCCCTAGGTTAAAGATAAAAAGTGATCTGCCGCCCTTTTTACCTGCATGAGCTGGCACCGGGTAACAACTAAAACACATAGTAACCACATGGTAACCACATTTCCCCTTTTACCTGCATGAGCTGGCCCCTCCACCGGGTAATAATTTCTTATAGAATGACTTCTGAACGGACTTGAGGAAGACAACCCGCTTCTTGCTCCCCTCCGCCACACCTAGCAGTGGATCTTCAGCCTTTCCAGGCACCTCTTCTTCTTCCTCTTTTCGAACTGGAACACAGGATGATATCCTCCTCCTTTTACCAAGGAACTCGTCACTGTATAGGATATTGGGAGTGGTTGAATGCCCAAAGTAGTGGTGTTTTTGAAAAATATTGGACTATTGGTGATTGGTGAATTGTAGTTAAAAGAGAGGTGGATAATATACAAGTTCAATGACACACACTGTACCTACCTGTGAGAGATATCAAGAAGACAGTTCTCAGAGCAACACAAGTGTTTCGACTTCATCAGCCCTTTCTGGCCAGATCTAGACAAGAAGAAAGGGTATTATATCAGATAATGAATAAACACCACCGGCAAACAGTCTGTAGAGATAATAGTAATAACGTAACGAATTGTTCTGACGATCGCTTATGAGTGAAACTAGCAAGTTAACAAAACCACTAGTTTATATCTGGTAAAAGCTCCAGATCACCCTGTATTTGTTTTGTTCAAGTGGCAGTCTAACTTGGCAAAAACTAACTATACCGATGGAATATACCGGTAAAAGTATGGTACTTTCAAGAAGCCTTGAACTCGAGACAAGGCTTCTCGAAAGTACCATACTTTTACCGATATTCAATATGATATGACAGCTGTCTAAGCTTACTACGGGCAGGTATCCAGGGCTACGTTAAACAGAGTCACTCTTTGTTACAAAGTGATTGTGCGGTATAAGGATTCAGAGTGATTTAACAAGGGGGTATAACAAGTAACATCATCAAGACAAATGAAATGGAATTTAGATTCCCCACGCACCATTACGTGTATCGAAATATATGTCACTAGGCCGGATACATAATATTCCCCTTCTAGAATAATACCCTATTTATAGCGACCTATCACCTATAATCTTTGGGACAGAGAGTAGGTATATATTGAGCCACAAATTCTATATCATCAAACTATCAATATACAAGTCGAGGCTTATAAATTCTAGATAAATCACAAATCACCTATCGAGCAGTATAAACTCTAGATAATTCACCTATCAAGTCGAGTTGCAATGTCGTCCATCATTGAAGAAGAGTTCATCTTCCGTTCCAGGGGTGAGAAGAAGAAGGCCGGGGGAGAGAGGGCTGATGGTAGGTCGTCAGGAGAATCTAGGTGACCTGCTGGAACAACAATAATAACAAGGAGAGAGGAACGTCAACAACAACACTTGCAGTCTGCATATGTTGCAGTAAACAGAGGTCCTCGGAACTGTCTTTCTATCTCTCTATCTCTCTCTCTCTCTCTCTCTCTCTCTCTCTCTCTCTTTCTCTCTCTCTCTCTCTCTCTCTCTCTCTCTCTCTCTCACACTCTCTCACCCTATATTACCTGTTGGCGGGATTGTAGGATTCCTTGGCGGAGAGAGGGTAGGACGGGGTGGGACGAAGCGTCATGTCATCAGCAGACTTCCTGCGAGGAGAGTTAGGAAGATATGCAGACAGGCTACTACTACAGTTGTTAAAAACCTACGACCTAGTCAGATATACTGGTTACTACTATTCCAGCTGATTCTTTAGAATTACCATTAGGCACAACAAATATTAATACGGTAGGCAGGTTGGGGTCCGAAGTGTAATAAAAAGCCAGGATAATGTGACTCAAAAGTAACTCAAAAGTCACGACTCCCGAACCACATAACAACCTTGTTCTAACGCGGGGAGAGAGACAGGGTTGAACACGGCAAACTACAACCATATCTGATAACAATGACAAAAGCCCTAGGTTAAAGATAAAAAGTGATCTGCCGCCCTTTACCTGCATGAGCTGGCCCCTCCACCAGACAACAACTAAACCACATAGCAACCACCTAGCAACCACATAGTAACCACATGGCAACCACATAGTAACCACCTAGCAACCATATAGCAACCACATAACAACCACTCATCAACCACATAGTAGCCACATAGCAACGACCTTTACCTGCATGAGCTAGCCCCTCCACCGGGTAACAACTTCTTATAGAATGACTTCTGAACGGACTTGAGGAAGACAACCCGCTTCTTGCTCCCCTCCGCCACACCTAGCAGTGGATCTTCAGCCTTTCCAGGCACCTCTTCTTCTTCCTCTTTTCGAACTGGAACACACGAGGATATCCTCCTCCTTTTACCAAGGAACTCGTCACTGTATAGGATATTGGGAGTGGTTGAATGCCCAAAGTAGTGGTGTTTTTGAAAAATATTGGACTATTGGTGATTGGTGAATTGTAGTTAAAAGAGAGGTGGATAATATACAAGTTCAATGACACACACTGTACCTACCTGTGAGAGATATCAAGAAGACAGTTCTCAGAGCAACACAAGTGTTTCGACTTCATCAGCCCTTTCTGGCCAGATCTAGACAAGAAGAAAGGGTATTATATCAGATAATGAATAAACACCACCGGCAAACAGTCTGTAGAGATAATAGTAATAACGTAACGAATTGTTCTGACGATCGCTTATGAGTGAAACTAGCAAGTTAACAAAACCACTAGTTTATATCTGGTAAAAGCTCCAGATCACCCTGTATTTGTTTTGTTCAAGTGGCAGTCTAACTTGGCAAAAACTAACTATACCGATGGAATATACCGGTAAAAGTATGGTACTTTCAAGAAGCCTTGAACTCGAGACAAGGCTTCTCGAAAGTACCATACTTTTACCGATATTCAATATGATATGACAGCTGTCTAAGCTTACTACGGGCAGGTATCCAGGGCTACGTTAAACAGAGTCACTCTTTGTTACAAAGTGATTGTGCGGTATAAGGATTCAGAGTGATTTAACAAGGGGGTATAACAAGTAACATCATCAAGACAAATGAAATGGAATTTAGATTCCCCACGCACCATTACGTGTATCGAAATATATGTCACTAGGCCGGATACATAATATTCCCCTTCTAGAATAATACCCTATTTATAGCGACCTATCACCTATAATCTTTGGGACAGAGAGTAGGTATATATTGAGCCACAAATTCTATATCATCAAACTATCAATATACAAGTCGAGGCTTATAAATTCTAGATAAATCACAAATCACCTATCGAGCAGTATAAACTCTAGATAATTCACCTATCAAGTCGAGTTGCAATGTCGTCCATCATTGAAGAAGAGTTCATCTTCCGTTCCAGGGGTGAGAAGAAGAAGGCCGGGGGAGAGAGGGCTGATGGTAGGTCGTCAGGAGAATCTAGGTGACCTGCTGGAACAACAATAAGGAGAGAGGAACGTCAACAACAACACTTGCAGTCTGCATATGTTGCAGTAAACAGAGGTCCTCGGAACTGTCTCTCCCTATCTCCCTCTCTCTTTCTTTCTTTCTATCTCTCTCACTCTCTCTCTTGCTTTATATCATATAATATATTATCTTACACCTTACTTTTCACTGTAGCCTTTCAACTCCTTTCTCCTATCTCAACCTTTCATCTATCTTCCCTCCCCAACTCTCTATCTTTCCGTATATTATCCTATCTCTATTTTCCATCTCTCTCTCATTTTCTATCTCCCATATATTCTAGCCGCGAATCACGCAAATACATACCTTCGTCAACTAGGGAAAATGTATGTTTGCTGTCTAAAGAATGCGTCGATTCCTCTCCACATTCCATGGAGTCCGGACCTAGGCACGCGGACTGCCTGAATAGCAGCTTCCAAATACTAACACTTGAGTCATCGCACAACTCAAAATACCGCCTGATACCGCTCCCCATCCTCGGCTCCACAACCAACACCTCCCCACTGAAGTAGAACGTGTGCTCGGCAAGTTTTAACAGGGTGTCAACCTCAAACCGGCGCCGGTCCTCCGAATCACGGTATATCTAGGGAGAGAGCTGCGTTAGGAATAGAAAGTTCGAGAATTCTGTTTGGTAGGTCGGACAGTTTTTATATTTCTCACGATTATCTTACCTTCTCTCTGGCGATAATAAAGTGAGTTGAGACAAGGTAGCACCGGACTTTCCTAACGTAATCGAGGTCTGGCTTCACTTCAATAAACTCGCCTACTTTCTTGGGGTGCTCCGAGATGTCACTGCAACACATAGCATATTATTACCTTTTATATTAGGAATGTGAAGGAACCCGTGACAGATGGGGGAGAAGAAAGGACAGAGAGGGGACAGAGAGAAAAACCAAGAAAGTATGCCTGCTATGCCAGAAAGTCCCAGAATACAGAAACATTTTCTTACCTTGGAAATTACTCAACATGAAGTCTCACCTTGGAAATGATTCAATATATTACGTCTCAACTTGGAAATGATTCAACATCAACGTCTCACCTACCTTGGGAATGATTCAACATGACGTCTTACCTTGGGAATGATTCAACATCACGTCTTACCTTGAAAATGATTCGACATCACGTCTCACCTTGGAAATGATTCAACATCACGTCTACTCACCTTGGAAATGATGCAACATGACGTCTTACCTTGGAAATGATTCAACATCACGTCTCACTGATCGGATATCACAAGATGAGCTAGGTGATAGCCATTCTTTAAGGCTGCTGTGCCGGCTGCACCCCTTGAATATATGAGCACCCCGAAACACTCCATCCGATAACATTGTATCAACCGTATCACACCTGCCTAGATCTGCCAGCTTGAGAGCCTATCAAATAGGAAAATAATGAATACTTATAAGAAGAAGCTGTTTTCAAGACTTCTATTAACTAATAACTATTGCAATGTCAGAGTTTTTCAAATACATAGTTCCCTAGCTAGATTGTCTTTGGGGCCCCGGGCCCCTCAAATAGAGGGTCATTCTACAAGAGCAGAAGGTGGATTATCACGAGCATTGATAGTTATCAATTGTCCCGGCGAAGAAAGAATGGGTCCAGTGGGTGCAGGACCCACTTTTTGGACGGTAAAAGAGAAGAAAGCGGAAAGGCTATAGTCTAGTCGATTAGCCAAAAAGCGGAAAAATTCAAGCAAAAATACATAAACAATTGAAAAAATTAGTTGATTTTAATGTGAAATTGACCGAAAACAGCGTGTGTGAACAGAGTCAACCATACTCTAGAGTCTAGAGGCGCCAGAATCGCAACTCCCACGTTTGATGTGTGATTATAATATGGGTACCTGCGCCTGTACCGCCTGTAGTATTTACAGGTGCACGCGACGCTACAAAACGATTATTATTATGGTAATTGAATTCTGATAGATAATTGATATCCCCAAATTTTAAAACCGTTTGGTTTTGTTTGGGCCCCAATTGGGGCCCAAACAAAACCAAACGGTTTTAAAATTTGGGGATATCAATTATCTATCAGAATTCAATTACCATAATAATAATCGTTTTGTAGCGTCGCGTGCACCTGTAAATACTACAGGCGGTACAGGCGCAGGTACCCATATTATAATCACACATCAAACGTGGGAGTTGCGATTCTGGCGCCTCTAGACTCTAGAGTATGGTTGACTCTGTTCACACACGCTGTTTTCGGTCAATTTCACATTAAAATCAACTAATTTTTTCAATTGTTTATGTATTTTTGCTTGAATTTTTCCGCTTTTTGGCTAATCGACTAGACTATAGCCTTTCCGCTTTCTTCTCTTTTACCGTCCAAAAAGTGGGTCCTGCACCCACTGGACCCATTCTTTCTGGGGGGAGAGAGAAAGGACAGAGAGCAGAGGGAGAAACGAAGAAAAAATGCCTCCTATGCCAGAAAGTCCCAAAATACAGAAATATTTTATCACCTTGGAAATGATTCAACATCACGTCTACTCACCTTGGAAATGATGCAACATGACGTCTTACCTTGGAAATGATTCAACATCACGTCTCACTGAGCGGATGTCACAAGATGAACTGGGTGATAGCCATTCTTTAAGGCTGCTATGCCGGCTACACCCCTTGAATATATGAGCACCCCGAAACACTCCATCCGATAACATTGTATCAACCGTATCACACCTGCCTAGATCTGCCAGCTTGAGGCCTATCAATTGTTAATGAATAAGTATAAGAAGCTGTTGTCAAGACTACTATCAACTATTGCAATGTCAGAGTTTTCAAAGAGTTGCCAATCTAGACTGTATTCTGCAAGAGCAGGTGGGTTATCATGAGCATTGATTGTACGATCAATTAGTAAAAATTATCCGGGCTATTAGGGTTATCCTGGTTATCCGGGATCATATACCCCTTATTTTTTGAAACTATAAACAGAATTGTTCAATATTGTTGGAGGTGGTACAGAATGGCTCTTTGAGCTACTAAACTTTTGTTTTCCCCGCTCTCACAAGACCAATTTAACGCAGAGATGCCCTGTGTATTCACTACAACACCTCCACAGAGACTCGAGAGAAAAATTGACCTTTTGGGAGCCGGAAAAGACAATTTTCTCAAAGAGCTAACCAAACGGACAGCCTTAAAGCCCTCTCGACCGCCAAAATCGATGAATTGTTAGCACGGAAGGCACCCAGATTTAAACTTTGCTCACACCAACATCAATATCAATATCAATATCAATTTCAATATTTATAACAGAGTCAATGTAGATTAAAAATATATACGACCCTACCCGCTCTTACACTTACATACATATATAGAAATATATGAATGCTTCTAGACTGAAAGGCCAACAGGCTTCAGTAGTTACCTAAAGCGGGCTTACTAAACTAGAGTAACTGAGTATTTAAAGAAACATACTATCCTACTTGGATTATATTGTTTTTAATATAGTACTTTCCACCTGGGTCTTCTAAGCGGAGTTTTTTCATCGTGTGTATAAGAACTTTTCG